>CM077648.1:1031140-1041140 GCA_039707465.1 Rhabdophis nuchalis
CATCCCATCCCATCCCATCCCATTCCACATTTCTATTCTATTCTACATTCTGTTCTACCTTCTATTGATATTGACTGTTTCCTGGTTGCTTATCTGTACCCCATGACAATCATTAAGTGCTGTACCTTATGATACTTGATGAATGTATCTTGTCTTTTTATGTCCACTGAGAGCCTCTGCACCAAAGACCAATTCCTGGTGCGTCCCATCACACTTGGCCAATAAAGAATTCTATTCTGTTCTGTTCTGTTCCGTTCCATTCTATTTTATTCCATTTCTATTCTATTTTGGATTCTATTCTATTCTACTATTTTATTCTATTCATTCTATTCTGTTCCATTCTACATTTCTATTCTACATTCTATTGATATTGACTGTTTCCTATGACAGTCCCTATGACCATCATTGAGTGTTGTACCTTATGCTACTTAACAAATGTATCTTGTCTTTTTATGTACACTGAGAGCATCTGCACCAAAGACCAATTCCTGGTGTGTCCCATCACACTGGGCCCATAAAGATTTTCATTCCATTCCATTCTATCCTGCATTCCATTCCATTCCATTCCATTCTCTATTCCTTATTCTATTCTGGTCCATTCCGTTCCATTCCGTTCCATTCCATATTTTCTGTTCTATTCTGTTCTGTTCGGTTCTGTTCGGTTCGGTTCGTTCTGTTCCTTTCCATTCCATTCTAGTCTATTCCATTCCATTCCATTCCATTCTTTATTCCTTATTCTATTCTGTTCCGTTCCATTCCATATTTTCTATTCTATTCTATTCTATTCTCTATTCCTTATTCTATTCCGTTCCGTTCCGTTCCATATTTTCTATTCTATTCTATTCTATGCTATGCTATGCTATGCTATGCTATGCTATGCTATGCTATGCTATGCAATTTCATTCCATTCCATTCCATTCCACTCCACTCCACTCCACTCCATTCTCTATTCCTTATTCTATTCCGTTCCGTTCCATATTTTCTATTCCATTCCATTTCATTCCATTCCATTCCATTCTCTATTCCTTATTCTATTCCGTTCCGTTCCATTCCATATTTTCTATTCCATTCCATTTCATTCCATTCCATTCTCTATTCCTTATTCCATTCCATTCCCATTCCCATTCTATTCTATTCTATAGAATTCTATTCTATTCTATATTCTATTCTGGGTCCTAACAAGGAGAAGGGCGGGGTATAAATTTAATAAAATAAATAAAAATAAATAAAATATTCTATTCCATTCTATTCTACTTTATAAATATCCTGATAAGCCAAAGTGTCCCCCTGTCGTGGTGGTGGTGGTGGGGGAAGGTGGTTAGGTGTATTTTAACTCCTTATTACTCTCATTACGGGACACGCTTTTCTGCTGAGTGGGTGGCCTGTCAGACCTGCAAGCCAACTTTTGCATTTGGGTCTCTAGACCTGGCGCATTTTTCTACTGTGGGAAAACTGGAGGGGGGGGATTATATGGAGTATGGTTGATATGTAGTCTAAACAACATTCCTTTCTCAGAGAGTCAAGGCCATCTGGCCCTGCAGCTGCAATGGCGTGACTGGGAGGCATCTCCAGTTTTGGACGGTGCCTGACTGGGCTGTGTGGCGGACGTGTGGGTGCTGGGCAGGGACTTGGACTTTCTTTTGGTTGGGGAAAACCTGGAAGCTTTCAGATTCGGGTTTTCTCAGATGTGCCAACATGACGTCTATGACAGAAGTGGAACTTTTGAGGAAACTCCAGCCTCGGAGTCTTCTCCCGTTGGGGGGTGTCACTTGGAACCCCGACAGGAAGGAGATGGCCAGCAGCTGGACATCAGGAAAGGAGCCAGGAAGACAGGGCCAGGGGCTTCCTTCCTACTGGTAAGCTGACACACCAGTATGGACAAGTTGATCTTACTTCCTGGTGATGGGGTGGAACGCGGTCTGGATTCCCAGCAGGGAGGGGCTGAATTCCAGAGGAACAAGAAGCGGCGAAGTTTAGAAAGTTGAGCTACACCCCGCATGCATACCCACCTCCCGCCAGCCAGCTGGTCTACTCTTGGGGGTCTTGTCTGTGCGTGCACAGCGGCAGGGCACATGCGGGGGACATGCGCATGTATGCACAGGGGCACAGGATGCATGGGGTGTGTGCGCTCGCATTGCATTTTGGGGCCTCGTGCAGCACCCCTGCACCTCGTTTTGGCTTCCAGGTTGGTGCAGGAGGCCTTCTGGGCCAAAAACAGGGCAAAGGAGCACCACGCAAGGCCGGGCGCATGAGTGGGGGGCAGGGGAGCGCAGGGGAGTCACACACACACATGTGCGTGCACATTGTGTTATGGATGTGGCCGCGTGTGGCTCAGGAGTACAGCTAGTCCTCGACGTACGACCCCAGGGAGCCCCATGAGACATTTGCTCAGTGAGTTCTGCCCCGCGTGGCGGCGTTTTTTGCCACGGTCGTTAAGCGAAACAACGCCGTTGTGAAGTGAATTCGGGATTCCAATTGAGTCTGCTTGTCAGACAAGGGAAGCACGTGACACACACACCGCGTTCCCGGGGACACTGCGACCGTCATAAACATTTCACCAGGGGCCAAGCCTCTGAATTTTGATCCGATGATCCCAGGGAGGCTACCAAGGTCGTAAGTGTGAAAAACGGTCGTAAGTCCCTTTTTTTCAGCGCCATCGTAACTTGGAAGGAACTGTTCTAATCCGAGGACTGCTTGTACAGTTCACAGTTACAGGGGCACTGGAAAAAAGTAACCGATGTCTGCTTTTCACACTTAACGACCGTTGCAGTACCGCCCCTCCCGCCCCCGTCGTCCCTTGCTCAAAATCCAGGCGCTTGGCAATCGATTCACATTTATGACGTTCGCAGCGTCATGGGAGCCCCTTTTGCGACCTTCTGACCAGCAACATCAAAGGGGTGGGTGGGGGGAGAAGCCCAATTCACTTAACAACGGGTTGCTCACTGAACGACGGCAGCGATTCACTTAACAACCATGGCAAAGAAGGTTGTAACAGGCGGCGAACTTTGCTTCACAAATGTCTGCGGCGATTCCCTTAACCGCTCTGGCAAGAAAAGTGGAAGCAAAGCTCGCTTAGCGACGGTCTCGCTTAGCGACGGCAACCCCGGGCTCCCTTGTGGTCGTAAGGCGAGGACTAGCTCTAACGAGGGATGCTGAAGAGGACAGCAAAGCAGTGTTGCATTACGCAGCAAAAAGAAAGCCTTAATTAGTTTAGGGAAAGGAGGGGGGAAAAGTTAATTTAGATTTACACCTCCCCTCTCTCTCCCTCTCTCTCCTCCTTGTGCTATTTACACCCAGAATGCACCAGATCTCAGCCAATCAGGAGCTGCGAGGAGCACCGGCTGGTTTGGGGTGCTTCCTGTTTGCCCTCCCTTCCCCTCCCTCCCTCCTCCCCTCCCTCCCTCCTGGCTTCTCCGATTGTGGGCTTGTGAAGGTTGCGTTGCACTCGGCAGAGGAAGCCTGGAGACGGAGAAGGGGGCCGCCTGCTTCCTCTCGCCCTCCTCATCCGCCGGGAAGCCGGCTTCATCAGGGGGGCCTGGACTCCCCCTCGGCTCCGTCCCTGGGAAATGGGCCAGGCCCAAGGCTCACTTGGGAAGGTTTGAGAGAGAGAGAGAGAGAGAGAAGATCAATAGATAAAGATAGATACATAAAGATAGAGAGAGAGAGAGAGATCAATAGATAAAGATAGATAGAGAGAGAGAAATCTAAGATAAAGCGAGAGAGAGAGAGAGAAGATAGATAGATAAAGATAGAGAGAGAGAGATCTAAGATAGATAAAGATAGATGATAGATAGATAGATAGACAGACAGAAAAAGATAGATAGAGATAGATGATAGATAGATAGAGATTGATAGATAAAGATCGATAGATAAAGATAGATGGATAGATAAATAGAAATCTAAGCGATAGAGATCTAAGATAGAGAGATAGATAAAGATAGAGAGAGAGAGAGATCTTAGATAAAGAGATAAAGATAGATAGATAGATAGATAGATAGATAGATAGATAGATAGATAGAGATAGATAGTTAGATAAAGATAGATAGATAGATATAGATGATAGATAGATAGATAGATAGATAGATAGATAGATAGATAGATAAAGATAGATATAGATAAAGATAGATAGATAGATAAAGATAGAGAGAGATAGAAAGAGAGAGATACCCATCTATCATCTATCATCTACATATCTATGTATGTATTTATCTATATCTCCATGTCTGTCTGTCTGTCTGTCTGTCTGTCTGTCTGTCTGTCTGTCTGTCTGTCTGTCTGTCTATCTATCTATCTATCTATCTATCTATCTATCTATCTATCTATCTATCTACCATCCATCTCTCTCTCTCTCTCTCCATCTCTATCTACATGTATACCCATCCATCCATCCATCTATCCATCCATCCATCCCTCCATCCATCCCTTGTGTGTCTGTGTGTAAATAAAGGCAGGATGTAAATAAACAAATAAAACTTAAACGATTCCATCCATCCATTTCTTTCCTAACACACACACACACACACACACACACACAAATAACACTTGTTTTAATTGTTTTACAAATAATGGAAGGCGGTGGGCATATCCAGCCCATCTTCCTTCTCCTATTTTCCCCGCCACAACAACCTTGTGAAGTGGGTCGGGAGGGAGGGAGAGAGGGATTTATATTGTAGCTTTTTATGGTTGTGATCGGTTTGGATCCCGTGTTTTAAATCTGGTATTTTTTTAAAAACAACATTCAACTAAAATAAATAAGCCCTTGCGAAGGAGGTTTAGCCCTGTTTTACGACCTTTCTTGCCGCCGTTGTTAAGTGAATCACTGCAGCTGAGAAGCTGGTAATCCGGTTGTTAAGCAAACCTCGCTTCCCCCTTGACTCTGCTCGTCCGAAGGCCGCAAAGGGGGAATCACATGACCCCGGGGATACGGCAGACCGTCATAAATATGAACCCCTTGGCTGAACGTCTCGATTTTGATCGCGTGACCCTGGGGATGCTTTGAACGGCCATAAGTGTGTGAAAAATGATCCTTTTTTCAGTCGTAACTTTGAATGGTCACTCAAAGAACTGTTGTAAAGCTGACCTTCATACTTGCGTATTTGTACACACTTTTTAAACTTTTTAAAGGGTGGCTCAGCGGCTCAGACGCTGAGCTTGTCGATCAGAAAGGCCGGCAGTTCGGGGGTTCGAATCCCCAGCGCCGCGTAACAGAGGGAGCTCCTGTTACTTGTCCCAGCTTCTGCCAACCTAGCAGTTCGAAAGCTGGTAAAAAATGCAAGTAGAAAAATAGGAGCCACCTTTGGGTGGGAAGGGAACAGCGTTCCGTGCGCCTGCGGGCGTTGAGTCCTGCCAGCCACATGACCCCGGAGACGTCTTCGGACAGCGCTGGCTCTTGGGCTTTGAAACAGAGATGAGCACCGCCCCCCTAGAGTCGGGAACGACTGGCACAGATGTGCGAGGGGAACCTTTATCTTTACACAATTTTTTAAAAAAAAAATAGGACTCAGAACACTGGGGTTCCAGGATGGTGGACTTCGAAGGTGCTTTATGAGGGTGCAACAACTTTTGTGTCCACACCTCTGGAGACCTTTGGGATGATGGACCTTCCTCCCTCACAAAGAAGTCCATCCTCGGAGTTTAACCCCTGGACCACTTATGAAACATCTCCCGTATCTCCCTCCCTCCCTTTGGCTTCCGAGAGACCATCACACGTGGGGACGGGAAGACCAACGGTGGCTTAGGGTTGGTTTGTCGGGAAGAAACTCACCAGTTGTGGCCAGATGTGGCTTTTCAATGGACGGTGGAGCTGACCCTTCGAGGCAACTGCCCAACTGACCAGGCTATGGTTTTCTTTTCAGGAAAAATTCTAGAATATGCTGTTGAGTTCCTATAGCAACGGGCCTGGGGCCATCAACCTGACACCTTCTGACCAACGTTCTTGGCAGCTTCTGGACATCGGGCGTGGAGTCTTGACTTTGTTGGGGAGAAACCAAGAGCTGAATCAAGAGGAGCAGAATTCTCTTCTCCGACTGGTCAGCAACCTAAACAACCTGGGTCTGTTGAGGCTGAAGATGGACGCCTTGAGAGTCTTCATCCTGGAAAGAAGACCTGAAGGAACGATGAGAACTTCTCAAGAGGGTGAATGAGTTGGGACAGGCAGGGATTGGCTCCTCGAGGATGCAGAATAACAGAGTTGGAAGGGACCTTGGAGGTCTTCTAGTCCAACCCTTTCCTCAAGCAGGAGACCCTACTTCATTCTGGACAAATGGTTGTCCAATCTCTTCTTGAAAACCTCCAGTGATGGAGCACTCACAACTTCTGGTGGCAAGCAGTTCCACTGGTTAATTGTTCTCACTGTCAGGAAATTTCTCCTCGGTTCTAAGTTGCTTCTCTCCGTGATTAGTTTCCACCCATTGCTTCTTGTTCTACCCTCAGGTGCCTTGGAGAATAGTTTGACTCCCTCTTCTTTGTGGCACCCTCTGAGATATCGTAACACTGCTATCATGTCTCCCCTGGTCCTTCTCTTCATCAAACTAGACATACCCAGTTCCTGCAACCGTTATTCAGATGTTTGAGCCTCCAGTCCCCTAATCCTCTTGGTTGCTCTTCTCTGCACTCTTTCCAGAGTCTCCACATCTTTTCTAACGAAAAGATGGCCAACAGAGATTTTCCAGGATGCTGCCAACATCTTAAATCCATTTTAATCCCTTTGTTATCAAGGCCTGATTTTTGTATTTGTATTTTGTATTTATTTATTACATTTATATACCGCACCTTCTTCCTACTGGGACTCAGGGCGGTGTACAGGCAGGTAAAAATCGATAATATAAAACATAAAATACATTAAAAATAGGGGAAGATCCAGGGGGGGCAGGGGGGGCCACGGCCCCGCCCGCTGGGGGCCTGGAAGGAGAGATAGAAGATACAATTGCCAAGAGACTTAGATCTAAAAAATAACTTTGCCTTGATTTTTTGAATAATATTGTATAATATAACATGTGCATCTGGATTTTTGTAAATGACTGACAGCATAGAACTGAGAACTTAGAAATATGTACTTGCTTTTACTTTGTAGTGTATGGAAAATGTTTTTTATTAATGATCTATTTTGATGTCCCGGTAGGGCCGACGACTTTGACGTGAATGCTCTCAAAATTTCTTTGTATCCCTTACCCTATCCTATTGAAAAACTGTAAAACCAATAAAACTTTTTCAATATAAAAAAATACATCAAATAGTTGGCCTGTCATAAAACCCCTACTAAAGCCCCTGCTAAAACAAATTAAAAACTACGCCAGGCCGGCTGCACGAAATAAATAGGTCTTCAAGGCCCGACGGAAAAGGCGTAGCTTGGTGATTGTCCGTAGTCCAGGGGATAGGTCATTCCAGAGGGCAGGAGTCGCCACAGAGAAGGCTCTCCCCCTGGGGGTCACCAGCTGACATTGTTTAGCCGACGGCACCCTAAGGAGGCCCTCTCTGTGGGAGCGAACTGAGAGAGAGAGAGAGAGAGAGAGAGACAAGGATTTGGAAGGGAAGTGCAGAGGCGAAGGACTGACTCGGCTGTCTCCTGCATCAGGCGCTCCTGGCTCCCCAATTCCACGGCAATTATGCACAATATTCCCCTTTCCAAAAAGCCTAAACACCGTGATTTACTTTGCCTTGCGTGCGTTGAACAACTTTTAACAACTTGTTATGAACGAGAAAATGGGAGGCATGACTAAAACGGCGAGACCCTTGTCTGCGCTGGGCTGAGTCACAGGGACCCAGGACAATTTCCCACCGGCGGAGCGAAGGTGACTGTTACACAATGTTGACAAACATCAAATGCAACAGGCAAGGGTGTCAAACAGCCCTGGGGGAGCATGAGCAGCTGAGGACGACCATCTTGACGACCATCTTCAAAGCGCTCCATGGCTCGGGACCTAGTTACATGCGAGACCGCCTCCTGCCCCATACATCCCTTAGACCGATCCGCTCCCACAGAGAGGGCCTTCTCAGGGTGCCGTCGGCCAGACAATACCGACTGGCGACACCCAGGGGAAGAGCCTTCTCTGTGGCGGGCCCTGCCCTTTGGAACGACCTACCCCCTGAACTTCGCACCATCACCGACCTCCGCCTCTTCCGCCGGTGTTTAAAAACAAACCTGTTTCATCAAGCCGGCCTAACATAGCCTCACATAGCTGTGACTAGTATTAGATAGTTTTAAAATGGGGATTTTAATTGGTTTTAGCGCAGGTTTGAATATTTAATAGCTTTTTAAATTTTGTATTTTGTATTATTTATATGTTATTTTAAATTCCTGTGCGCCGCCCTGGGTCCTTTTGGAGAAGGGCAGGATATAAATCAAATAAAACTCAAAATTCAAGGACAGGCAGGGGTGGGTGGGTGGCAACAATTCGTACAATACAGACCGGGACGTGTGGTGTAGAGGTGCCATTCAGCCGGTTTTGACTGGTTCCGGCAAACCGGTAGCGGAAATTTTGAGTAAGTCGGGAACCAGTAAAAACCACCTCGGACTGGCCCATGTAGGCTCGCAGGTAAGTGCAGGGACACCCACTAGGCCAATGATGGCGAACCTTTTGGAGACCGAGTGCCCGAACTGCAACCCAAAACCCACTTATATATTGCAAAGTGCCAACACGGCAATTTAACCCGAGTAACGAGGTTTTACTACCTAAAATAATGATAAACAAGGCAGAGTTCAGCTAATGGTTCTAAGAAAAACATGATAAATGCACTTTTATGCCCCTTCATTTCCCCCCCTGCTTTTGAAATATCAACAATAAAAAAGAAACATTTTCATAATATCATTTCTCTTTCCCTCCCTTTTTCCCTCCCTCTTTCTCTCCCTCTCTCTCTCTTTCCCTCCCCCGCTCTCTCTTTCTCTCTCCCTTCCCCTTCTTCTCTCTCTCCCTCCTGTGGGAAAAATGCGATGGAGCTGGGCTGGGGCAACAGCAGGCATGCCCACAGAGAGGGCTCTGAGTGCCACCTCTGGCACACGTGTGTCATAGGTTCGCCATCCCTGCACTAGGCCCAAAACGGAGATTTTGCAGTTTCCTTTCCCCTGGAGTGGGCAGGGAATGGAGATTTTGCAGTATCCTTTCTCCTGGAGTGGGGAGAGAATGTAGATTTTGCAGTATCCTTCCCCTGGAGTGGAGAGAGAATGCAGATTTTGCAGTATCCTTCCCCTGGAGTGGGGCAGGGAATGGGGATTTTGCAGTATCCTTTCCCTGGAGTGGGGAGAGAATGGAGATTTTGCAGTATCCGTCCCCTGGAGTGGGCAGGGAATGGGGATTTTGCAGTATCCTTCCCCCTGGAGTGGGGGAGGGAATGGAGATTTTGCAGTATCCTTCCCCTGGAGTGGGGGAGGCAATGGGGATTTTGCAGTATCCTTCCCCCTGGAGTGGGGAGAGAATGCAGATTTTGCAGTATCCTTCCCCTGGAGTGGGCAGGGAATGGAGATTTTGCAGTATCCTTCCCCTGGAGTGGGCAGGGAATGGAGATTTTGCAGTATCCTTCCCCTGGAGTGGGCAGGGAATGGAGATTTTGCAGTATCCTTCCCCTGGAGTGGGCAGGGAATGGGGATTTTGCAGTATCCTTTCCCCTGGAGTGGGCAGGGAATGGGGATTTTGCAGTATCCTTTCCCCTGGAGTGGGCAGGGAATGGGGATTTTGCAGTATCCTTTCCCCTGGAGTGGGGAGGGAAGGGAGATTTTGCAGTATCCTTTCCCCTGGAGTGGGCAGGGAATGGGGATTTTGCAGTATCCTTTCCCCTGGAGTGGGCAGGGAATGGAGATTTTGCAGTATCCTTTCCCCTGGAGTGGGGAGGGAAGGGAGATTTTGCAGTATCCTTTCCCCTGGAGTGGGCAGGGAATGGGGATTTTGCAGTATCCTTCCCCTGGAGTGAGGAGGGAATGGAGATTTTGCAGTATCCTTCCCCTGGAGTGGGGGAGGCAATGGGGATTTTGCAGTATCCTTTCCCCTGGAGTGGGGAGGGAAGGGAG
>CM077648.1:1048640-1111140 GCA_039707465.1 Rhabdophis nuchalis
TATTTTATGGATCTTGACTCTTTTTTCGGGAGGGGGGGGGAAATTGTCGTTGGGGCGTCGCAGGTTGTGACGCCTGTATTTCCTGCGTCGGATGAGGAGAGCCCCCTCTTCCTCCTTCTATCCCGGCCACTTTTTACAGAGGTACCCTTGAGAGAGTCTTAACCTATGGCATCCCGGTTTATATCGGTGGCAGCAACAGCAGCAGCAGTTCAGATAGAAAGTCCCTACAGAGAGTGGTGAGGACAACCGAGATCACGGGAAGCTTGCTATTGAGGTTACTGCTTATGAGCACTATGCGCTTTGAGTGCAAAGAGACACGCACCCCCACTTTGCGACCTGTCTCTGTAGTTCCCTTCTGGGAGGGGGTTTCGAAGTATTTCTAGCAGGACTTCCACATTCTGGAGTAGCTTTGTTCCCTTGTGCCATCCATCTGGTAAAAAAACCGACACGTTTCATTTTTCTCGCCGTAAAACATTTATACCTCCAAACTAAACTGTGCTGTTTCTCTGTGTCGTCTAATCAGCACAATTTTTCTATTTGTTTATTTATTTTGTCGTGTTTATGAGGTGTGTATCGGAGGAGGGGTGATTCTTTTGAGAACTGTTCTCAAAAAACTACACATTTTTATGGCAGGTTTTTTTTGGGGGGGGTGGAAATGAGCTGTTATTGCCGGTTGCCAATCACACCACCCAACTGGCTCTTTTAGTCTTGTTGTTGTGTTACAGGGATTAATTAGCGGCTTCAAACAAGGATCTTCTAAGATCTTGGCTTGCTGGAAGGCCTGGCATAAGCCTCTGCTGGCTGCCATGTCTTAAGTGAGCTTGATTTATATCCTTGATTTATATATGGGAAGGCCACACTTGGAATAAGGCATCCAGTTTTGGTCACCACGATGTAGAAAAGATGTGGAGACTCTAGAAAGAGTGCAGAGAAGAGCAAGAAAGAGGATGAGGGGACCGGAGGCTAAAACATATGAAGAACGGTTGCAGGAACTGGGTAGGTCTAGTTTAATATTTAGTTTAATTTAATAGTTTATTTAATAGTTTAATATTAGGACAACTACGGACCTCTGCTCCTTCCGTTTAAAATTAAAGACACATCTTTTTCGCCTGGCCGGCCTTGGGTAGTCTCTTCTAAGGTTAGGGGTTTTAGGGGTAGTTTTAGTTTAGTTTATGGGTTTTTAGCGCAGGACTAATTTAATTCATTTTTAATTTTGTATTCTGTCTGTGGTTTTATCTGTATTTTTAATTGCCTGTGCCCCGCCTCGAGTCCCTTTGGGGAGAGAGAGCGGGATATAAAATTAAAATTAAAATTAAAATTAAAATTAAAATTAAAATTAAAATTAAAATTAAAATTATTATTATTATTATTATTATTATTATTATTATTATTATTATTATTATTATTATTATTATTATTATTATTATTATTATTATTATTATTATTATTATTATTATTATTATTATTATTATTATTATTATTATTATTAATGAAAAAGAAGGACCAGGGGAGACATGATAGCAGTCTTCCAATATCTCAGGGGATGCCACAAACAAGAGGGAGTCAAGATATTCTCCAAGGCACCTGAGGGCAGAACAAGAAGCAATGGGTGGAAACTAATCAAGGAGAGAAGCAACTTAGAACTGAGGAGAAATTTCCTGACAGTTAGAACAATTAATCAGTGGAACAGAAATTTCCTCCAGAAGTTGTGAAGACCCCAACACTGGAAGTCTTCAAGAAGATGTTGGATAGCCATTTGTCTGAAACGGTATAGGGCTTCCTGCCTAGGCAGGGAGTTGGACTAGATGACCTCCAAGGTCCCTTCCAACTCAGTTACAATACAATACAATAGCAGAGTTGGAAGGGATCTTGGAGGTCTTCTAGTCCAACCCCCTGCCTAGGCAGGAAGTTGTCAGTTTGATCCTAGGTAGAGGCAGATGGAGGGTCTCCTGCTTGGGCAGGAGGGGGTTGGACTAGATGACCTTCAAGGTCCCTTCCAACTCAGTTACAATACAATACAATAGCAGAGTTGGAAGGGATCTTGGAGGTCTTCTAGTCCAACCCCCTGCCTAGGCAGGAAGTTGTCAGTTCAATCCTAGGTAGAGGCAGATGGAGGGTCTCCTGCTTGGGCAGGGGGTTGGACTAGATGACCTTCAAGGTCCCTTCCAACTCAGTTACAATACAATACAATAGCAGAGTTGGAAGGGACCTTGAAAGTCATCTAGCCCAACCCCCTGCCCGAGCAGGAGACCCTCCATCTACCTAGGATCGAACTGACAACCTCCTGCTTGTGAGGCGAGACCTCCACCTCTAGGCCACAGATGCTCTATTTAAACTCACATTTGTCTATCAGGGATCTCTGTAGACCCCATAATAATGCTACATAAAATAAATAAGGGAAAATAAGTAAGGGAGAAAACTAAAGGGCCTCAATGGAGCCTCCAAAGCTAGGCGCAGTCATTCCTAACTGGAGTGGGCGGGGGGGGGGAGGAAAGGATGGAAGAGCGGCTTTCATCCGGGTCTTTTTTTTCCTTTCAGCCCTTCCGCCTCTCGCCGTCCCTCCCTCCGCGGGGAGGGGGGGGAAAGCGCCAAAGCGGGCGGGGAGCGAGAAGCGCCGGCTCCTCCGCGCGCGCTTCTCCAAACCCCTCCCTCGAAGCTCCTTGCCCAATCAAAACCGGAGGAGGGGCGCCCCTTTGCCATGAGCCGATTGGTCCTCCGGAGGAAGCCGCGCTGATTTTTTTGGCTCCTCCCCCGTCCCCAACGGTCGGAAGGCGCCGAGCGGCGGCGCGGGGAGGGAGGGCGGAGCCTCGCCCAGCCCCGCCTCCTCCCCTTAGAGCGAGTCCCTAACAACCAGGGCAGCGGGGCGCATGCGCACATGGAGTGCCCTCCGGACGCCGAGTGAGGGGCGCGCGGGGCTCGGGGCTCCTCGTCTCGCGGTCCTCCCCTCGGTCGTCTTTCTCCCCCCACCCCCGCGAGGCACCCCGAAAGCATGGAAGCGCCTCCTCAGGGGAGCAGCCAGGTACCTGTGAGTAAGAGGGGAGCTTCTGGGGAGTCTGGGGGGGGTCTTTGGTCTCCAGCCCCCCCTCCCCATATTTCTCCTCTTGGCTTGGGGACCCCATTCAAGCCCTTCTGCCCCCCTCCTTTGCAAGGACAATTTGGCATTGAAAAAGTTTAAATCCCCCCCCCCCAATTTGACTCCCCCCCTTTTCCATGGAAGAACCGCCCAATTACAGTGAGTCCTCGACTTACGACACCATTGGAGCCCAGATATGTTGCTAAGTGAGGCATTGCCTAAGGGGCTTTTCTTGGCCAGGTTTGATGACTTTCCCCCCCATTTTTTTGCAACAGTTGTTAAGCGAATCCCTGCGGTTGTTAAATGAGGAACGGCGTTGCTAAGCGAATCATCGGATTTAGATGCCCGGCAGCTGACGCGTAGTTATGACGGTGCCGGTGTCCTGGGGTCATGTGAATCCCCTTTGACGACCACCTGGGGATAGCCGGGTTCGCTTAACAACGCGGTTGCTAAACTTATATGTGCTGCAGTGGCTTAACGGGGGCAAGACAGGTCGTAAAATGGAGCAAAACTCACTTCAACAGACATTCTGGAGTTAATTGTGGTCGGAAGTCGAGGACTTACCTGTCTGTACATTTACTGAATCAGTGAATGTGTCTCTGAACTAAGCTTGAGGATGTACAAGTAACCCTCGATTTACGACCAAAATGGAGCCCAGAATTTCTGTTGCTAAGTGAAACATTGGTGAAGTCACTTTTGCCCCCTTCAGCATTTAGCCAGCCACATGACCATGGAGACGTCGTTAAGTGAATCTGGCTTCCCCACGGACTTTGCTTGTCAGAAGGTTGCAGAAGGGGAACCCGTGATACTGCGACCGTCATAAATATGAACCAATTGCCAAGGGTCTGAATTTTGATCACGTGACCACGGGGAATCTGCAACGGTCGTAAGTGTGGAAATCGGTCAGAAGTCCCTTTTTTTCACCTTCAAACGGTCACTAAAAGAACTGTTGTAAGTCGAGGACTATCTACCCAAGCTAATAAATATTTAACTTTGATCCTTTGCAGCTTTATGAAGGTGGTGCCAAACCTCACAGGGACCGGGTACTTGTCTTAGTGTGCTATGTTTTATCATGAGCTTTCCTTTGAACCCATCTGCAGACGTGGGGAACGCTGGCCCTTTCATGGCTTGTGGACTTCAACTCCCAGAATTCCTGAGCCGGTCCTAAGCCACTTTCTCCAGTGCCCTTGTAAACTTTGAGCGGTCACTAAACAAACTGTCGCAAATCGAGGACTGCCTCTGTTACGCTTCATATGTTCATTTCACCCTGAAACCGGATGAAATTCACATTGCCTACAGATTTAATGCAGGAGTTTGCAATCTTGCTTTTCCCCTGGGTTGTGTGTGTGAGTGTGAGTGTGAGAGAGAGAGATCCGTGTGCATATCATCCCTAACAAAATGTGACACTTGGTGTGTTCAGTTAAGCGTGAGCGTTTCCTACCTTTGTGTAAGGCAGGGATGTCCAAACTTGGGAACTTTAAGACTTGTGGATTTCAACTCCCAGAATTCCCCAGCCAGCTATGCTGGCTGGGGAATTCTGGGAGTTGAAGTCCACAAGTCTTAAAGTTCCCAAGTTTGGACATCCCTGGTGTAAGGGGACGATAACGTGATAATTCCTGAAAGGAGCCGAGATGAAGTGGGCTAAAATAAAAAAAAGTCCTCGTCTTTATGACAGCAGCCCCCGACGAAGCGACGGGGGCCTCTGCAGCTCTCTGGCCTTGCCGTGTTCACGTGTCCACACGTCACACGTGTTTCTGGTGAGGGACACGCCGTCTTGGGCGCCAAGATAAATTCCCACATGCGGCTTTGGTTGCAAAACCAAATCTCCTCCTATCCCAAAAGTGCTTTTTTAAACTGGACTTCTGTTTTTTCATTGAAATCCTTTCTCTTCTCATCCAAGAAGCTTCTTCAGCTCTGACAGGATCGCCAGATGCCGCTGCTTTAGCAGAGCAAGGAAGATTCTCAGAGATGATTCACACCCTGGTTGGTATCTCTTTGCCCTTCTGCCATCGGGCAGGAGATACCAAAGGATAGCCAGCCGAACAAACAGGTTTAAAGATAGTTTCTATCTATCTGGGCTGTGAGACTTTTAAATTCAACCACAATCACTCCATGCACAGGCTAGTTTTTTCTTTTCTCTTTTATCTCTCTTTTTTTGTTTCTGTTATAATTTTGCACCAGTGAAGTTAAAACCAATTTCATTGTAATTTTAGTACAATGACAATAAAGATGATGATGATGATGATTATTCTGTGGTTACTCTTTGGTGAGATTCACAGCCTTTGGGGCTGGTTGGTAGCTCAACAGCTCGAGTCCTAACCAAGGACCTAGGAACTGTCAAGGTAACGTCGGCGGATAGAAGCTGTTCCTAGCAGGGTGGCCCTTTGTAGAGTCAGAATGCTCAAGTCCGGCAAACCTAGAACCTCCACATCATCATCATCATCATCATCATTATTATTATTTACTTTATTCATGAAACATGAAACTCAGCCAACTGAACATTTAAAAATGCATATTACAAATACTATTGACTGGTGCTAATTGTTGATACGGTTTGCTGCCAGCAACCTAGGTATCAACCAAGTGTCTTCGTAGAATGTAAGATGTGCCAAGTAGCGCCATTTTTTGCAGTTCCGCTGGTGTTATTGCAGGAAGCTGCAATTTGCTGAGATATTTATTAAAGTTCTTGGACATCGTGCCAAGTGCCCCGATGACAATGGGTATCACTGTGACATGCTTCATCCATAGCCGTGTAATTTCGATGGCCAGGTCGCGATATTTCATGATTTTTTCTAGTTCTTTTCCTTCGACCCTGGCATCTCCAGGAACAGCGATATCAATGAACGGTACCCTTTGGCCCTCTACAACCGTGATATCTGGCGTGTTGTGCTCCAAATGACGGTCTGTTTGTGTTCTAAAGTCCCACAAGATCTTCACCCTCTCATTCTCGATAACCTTTTGCACTTTGTGTTCCCATGACTTTCTGGATACAGGTAAACCATATTTTTTACATAATGACCAGTGGATTAATTTAGCAACTCGGTCGTGTCTAGCTTTGTAATCAGTTTGTGCGATTTTGCTGCATTCACATATTAAATGTGAAATAGTTTCGACTTTATTGTTGTTGTTATTATTATTATTATTTCTCAGGACGGTCACCTGAGTGGTGTAAAAGGGCGTGGAGCCTTCTTGGGACAGCTGGAAGGACCTGTGTTGTGGACAGGGGATGGATAATGTCGTACCCCTCCCCCTCTGTTGAGAAAGGGCTGGTCAGTTTTGACCCAGGTGGCCTCTTTGACCCCTCTTTCAAACCAGCGGTCTCCTCTGTCCAAAATGTGGACTTAGTTGTCTTCAAAAGAGCAGCTTTTGTCTTTCAAATGCAGATGGACAGCTGACTCTACTCCTGATGGGTTTGGCCTCCTGTCATGCGCCATGCGCCTGTGAAGTGGCTCTTTTGTTTCCCCACTGTACAGATCTGCAGATAGCTCACTGCCTTGGACTGCGCAAATCCCACGTCGCTCTCTTCCTGCCTCCACTGATCCCGTGTCAGAACAAAATACAGGTAGTCCTCGCCCTTATGACCGTCATCGCCAAACTCAAATTACTGGCCGCACGCTGAGGGCTGCCTGCATGTCCTTTCGACACAGGGTCAGTAGAGGCAGGAAGAGATGGGTCGTAAGTTGCGATGGTCTTAAAATAGCCAGATCCAGTTGTATGACTTTTTTTATTGCGATCGTCTTTAAAGCAAACGCAGGGGTCGTTCAGAGAAGGCCGCCGTCGTGAAACAAACCCATGGTTTGCAATGGGGTGTTCTTTCCCCAGGGTAGAACCTCGTAACTCTCGATCATGCAGCTGTGGGTTGCTGCAAACGGATATAATTGCATTTGCTGAATGTCCGAAACGCAGTCGCGCGACTGTAAGCTGGCATTGTCAGAACTTAAAAATAGGGTCATAAGCGAGAGCCAGTTTGATCTAGTTGTTAAGATACCGGACTAGAAACTGGGTGTCGATATATTCTAGTTCTGCCTTAGGCAGGAAAGCTGCCTGGGTAACTGTGGGCCAATCACCAGGAGCCAGTGAGTTCTAGTCGCGACTTAGGCATGAGAGCTGGCTGAACGACTTTGGGCCAATCACCAGGAGACAGTGAGTTCTAGTCCTGCCTTAAGCAGGAAGGGTGGCTGGGTGACTTTGATCCAGTCACCAGGAGACGGTGAGTTCTAGTCCCATTTTAGGCATAAGAGCCGGCTGGGTGACTGGACCAATCGCGAGACGGTGAATTATAGTCCTGCCTTACGCATGAAAGCCAGTTGGGTGACTTTGGGCCAATCACCAGGAGAAGGCGAGTTCTAGTCCCACCTTAGATATGAAAGAAGACTGGGTGACTTTGAGCCAATCACCAAGAGCTGGTGAGTTCTAGTTCCACCTTAGGCATGAAAGCCGACTAGATAACCTTGGGCCCATCACCAGGAGACGGTGAGTTCTAGTCCCACCTTAAGCAGGAAGGGTGGCTGGATGATCCAGTCACCAGGAGCCGGTGAGTTCTAGTCCCGCCTTGGGCACGAAAGCTACTTGGATGACCTTGGACCAATCACCAGGAGAAAATGAATTCTAGTCCCACCTTAGGCACGAAAGCCAGCTGGGTAACCTTGGGCGATTCCCCCTCTCTCTCAGCCCATCCCACCTCACAGGGTTGTTGTTGTTGGGGGGGGGGAATGGGAGAAGGAAGGTGCGCCGGATACATTTGCTACCTGGAGTTACTATAATTGTAAAAACAATGTAAGTGGGAAGCAAATAAATAAGTACCTTTTGGGGAGAGGGAGTACGTGTCTGTTATAACTTTGATCTCTAAGCCAGGGGTCTCCAACCTTTGCAACTTTAAGTCTGAAGGACTTCAGCTCCCAGACTTCTCCAGCCAGCAAAGCTGTCAGTGTCAGGGCCTGGGCCAGGGGTCTCCAACCTTTGCAACTTTAAGTCTGAAGGACTTCAGCTCCCAGACTTCTCCAGCCAGCAAAGCTGTCAGTGTCAGGGCCTGGGCCAGGGGTCTCCAACCTTTGCAACTTCAAGTCTGAAGGACTTCAGCTCCCAGACTTCTCCAGCCAGCAAAGCTGTCAGTGTCAGGGCCTGGGCCAGGGGTCTCCAACCTTTGCAACTTTAAGTCTGAAGGACCTCAGCTCCCAGACTTCTCCAGCCAGCAAAGCTGTCAGTGTCAGGGTCTGGGCCAGGGGTCTCCAACCTTTGCAACTTTAAGTCTGAAGGACTTCAGCTCCCAGACTTCTCCAGCCAGCAAAGCTGTCAGTGTCAGGGCCTGGGCCAGGGGTCTCCAACCTTTGCAACTTTAAGTCTGAAGGACTTCAGCTCCCAGAATTCTCCAGCCAGCAAAGCTGTCAGTGTCAGGGCCTGGGCCAGGGGTCTCCAACCTTTGCAACTTTAAGTCTGAAGGACTTCAGCTCCCAGAGTTCTCCAGCCAGCAAAGCTGTCAGGGTCAGGGCCTGGGCCAGGGGTCTCCAACCTTTGCAACTTTAAGTCTGAAGGACTTCAGCTCCCAGAATTCTCCAGCCAGCAAAGCTATCAGTGTCAGGGCCTGGGCCAGAGATCTCCAACCTTTGCAACTTTAAGTCTGAAGGACGTCAGCTCCCAGACTTCTCCAGCCAGCAAAGCTGGCTGGAGAAGTCTCGGAGCTGAAGTCCTTCAGACTTAAAGTTGCAAAGGTTGGAGACCCCTGCTCTAAGCGATCGGTCGTAAAGCAAGGACTGCCCGTATTGAATTATCACCCGGAGATACAAAAGCAAGAGAGGATTCACAAGACCGAGAGGGAAGGCGCCTTTCCTGTTTTAAAGAACTGTTTGATATTGACTGAATTCTGCATCCGAATCCTTTTCTCCTTCCTCTTCCAAGCAACCCTCATTCCTTTTCTTGTTTTCCATCCTCTGCCTCGTCACCCGGGTGGAATTCGCACTTCAGACCCTTTGTAAGGACCAAAGGACGACTTATTGATTTTCCTCGTAGTAGTTTTACTCCGTGCCACAACTGAAGTCTCGGAGGGTTTGTTTTGGCCCGCAGGCAGCTGCTAGTTGGAAAGAAGAAACGGGCTTTACTTTGATCATGGTCTCTTTCCCGAAAATCAGTTTATTTGAAAGCATATTGTAGAAGTGGAGAGAGCGAGCGAGCGTGCAGCCCATTGATTTAAAACCCAGAAATATTTCTCTTGGGGATCTTACCCGAAATCCTATAGTAAAAAGAGAACACATAAGTAATTATTCACGTATTAACCGCAGCTAGAAATGTATTTGCACCACGTTGGAAAAGTGCAGAGATCCCGATTGATGAGAAGGGGATTAGGAAAATATTAGAGCCGTGCAGAAATGAACAGATTAACACCGGCAATGAAGGAGAACAAGCTGAATATTATTATATGATACGGGAATTATTTTATCCGTGGTTAGAGAATAAAAATGGAAGTTGGAAATAAAAGATGGAGTTTAAAGAGTAGAAAATACGTTAAGATAGACAATATGATAATTTTGGATTATTATGCTTAATGTTATTATTACATTTTTTATTAGAAGAATGCGTTAAGCGGGAAAAACGAACAAGTTCACTATATTTATCTGTTTAAAATACTATAATTTTAAGATTAGAGTGTTAGTATAGGATTAGAGCAGGGGTCTCCAACCTTTGCAACTTTAAGTCTGAAGGACTTCAGCTCCCAGAGTTCTCCAGCCAGCAGAGCTGTCAGTGTCAGGGCGTGGGCCAGGGGTCTCCAACCTTTGCAACTTTAAGTCTGAAGGACTTCAGCTCCCAGACTTCTCCAGCCAGCAGAGCTGTCAGTGTCAGGGCCTGGGCCAGGGGTCTCCAACCTTTGCAACTTTAAGTCTGAAGGACTTCAGCTCCCAGAATTCTCCAGCCAGCAGAGCTGTCAGTGTCAGGGCGTGGGCCAGGGGTCTCCAACCTTTGCAACTTTAAGTCTGAAGGACTTCAGCTCCCAGACTTCTCCAGCCAGCAGAGCTGTCAGTGTCAGGGCCTGGGCCAGGGGTCTCCAACCTTTGCAACTTTAAGTCTGAAGGACTTCAGCTCCCAGACTTCTCCAGCCAGCAGAGCTGTCAGTGTCAGGGCGTGGGCCAGGGGTCTCCAACCTTTGCAACTTTAAGTCTGAAGGACTTCAGCTCCCAGACTTCTCCAGCCAGCAGAGCTGTCAGTGTCAGGGCCTGGGCCAGGGGTCTCCAACCTTTGCAACTTTAAGTCTGAAGGACTTCAGCTCCCAGACTTCTCCAGCCAGCAGAGCTGTCAGTGTCAGGGCGTGGGCCAGGGGTCTCCAACCTTTGCAACTTTAAGTCTGAAGGACTTCAGCTCCCAGACTTCTCCAGCCAGCAGAGCTGTCAGTGTCAGGGCCTGGGCCAGGGGTCTCCAACCTTTGCAACTTTAAGTCTGAAGGACTTCAGCTCCCAGACTTCTCCAGCCAGCAGAGCTGTCAGTGTCAGGGCCTGGGCCAGGGGTCTCCAACCTTTGCAACTTTAAGCTTTGCTGGCTGGAGAAGTCTGGGAGCTGAAGTCCTTCAGACTTAAAGTTGCAAAGGTTGGAGACCCCTGGATTAGAGAATATCAGTGTGAATGATGCTGTAAATTTTGATGGCTATTGCACAAAGACATTTGTACCCAGATGACACTGTTTGCGGAAAGATAAAATGTTCATATTTAAAAAATAAATAAAAATAAAAATAAAACGTTTTAGGAAATAGAAACGTAACAGGTGTGGACGAGTAGGGAGCTTTCTAACCCCGCATTTATACCGTATTCCTCTTTTGTTAGATATAAATTTTACTTCGTTTGGAACCGGCCATCTGCCTAAAAATATAGTTTGAAATACACATGCACACCACCGTGCATATATACTGAGCATGTGGTGTCACTGTTCAGAAATAGAACATATTGCACATTTGGTCACTAACGTGCCAGGATGCTGCCTACTGAAATCCATTTCCTGACTGTCAGGTGCCCGTAGTCTCCTCATATCCATTGGAGTTTCATCCAGTGGCATTTCTCTCCCCCACAGTCTGCAGAAAAAGTTCCATTGGTACATCTTCCGGCACAACTACGGCATCCAAAACTGCCGTGTGTGTGTGTGTGTGTGTGTATGTTACGTTTTTGAGCCGATCAATAAATAAGTCAGGGAGACTAGTATAGATCTATTTTAAGTGAGGAACCATACTACTTTCCTATTCTGCCTTTCGGCTGATCACCAGAGACCATGCAGACAGAAAGCTATTCGTTCCGTTGTCTTGTTGGTTTAGTTTTAGTTTGGGATTTTAGCGCAGGGTTTTAGTTTAATTCATTTTAATATTGTATTATGTTTGTGGTTTTATACATGTATTTTTAAATTCCCTGCGCACTGCCTCGAGTCCCTTCGGGGAGAGAGAGCGGTTTCTAAATTAAAATAATAATAATAATAATAATTATTATTATTATTATTAATATTATTATTAATATTAATATTAATATTATTTTGTTTCCATTTGTGTTTACGTTTTGAGCTGATCAATAAATAAACAAAGGAGACTAGGATAGATCTATTTCGAGCTATTTAGCTCTCATCAGCTAGCCATACCCTTACTGGGATTCGAACCAGGGAAGTATTACATGTGAAGCAGTTGTAATTGCCACTAGACTACTGGTTCTTATCCTGATCAGCTGAGACAGGGAAGATAAGTATATATTATGTCACAACACCCTGGTAAAGCCCCAAATAAGGGGCTTAATGTGACACAGTACATATATTTATTCCCCTGGCTCAGCTGATCTAGGAGGAGAACCTGTGGCCTAGTGGTAATTACAACTGCCTCACATGTAATGCTTCCCTGGTTCGAATCTCACTAAGGGTATGGCTAGCTGATGAGAGATAAATAGCTTGAAATAGATCTATCCTAGTCTCCCTTGTTTATTTATCAGAACAAAGGCAACACACACACACACACACATATATATATAAAGAGAGAGAGAGAGAATTGAATTCTTTACTGTGTGGACACAACTCTGGATCCAATCGGGATTATAAATTGAGGATTGCTTGATCTAAAAAAATATGCCTTCAAATATCCTGGGACAGATTAAAGCTGGCAATACGCAGGATTCCTTTTGGGAGTGGCGCGGTGGCCTAGAGCAGTGTTTTTCAACTTTTTTTGTGCAAAGGCACACTTTTTTCATGAAAAAAATCACGAGGCACACCACCACCATTAGAAAATGTTAAAAAAAATTAACTCTGTGCCTATATTGACTATATATAAAGTAATTCTCTTGAATAGGAATCAAATAAACACAAAGAAATTTTTCCCACGGCACACCAGACAATATCTCACGGCACACTAGTGTGCCACGGCACAGTGGTTGAAAAACGCTGGCCTAGAGGTTGAATTCTCACCTCACAGTCCAGAGGCTATGAGTTCAATCCTAGGCAGAGGCAGATCTTTTTCTCTCTCCGGGCACACTGAGAACATATCTGCTGAACAAAACTCCACACTGGCGACAGGGAAAAGCATCCGGCCAGTAAAATACTCTCTGCTAGCTCCATTCAGTTTCCCCCAGGCTCTACGGCGCAAGGCATTATGGGGGTCGATGATGATGACGATGATGATGAGACGCAGGATTCATTGTAAGACGGTTTGGTGTGTTTCAGCTGATCGCGACGACGCCACCGCCCCCCCGATTGAAGGAGGAGCTCCTGAGCCAAAGTAGCAGTGCGACCCAAATCTCCCACGCCAGCGGTTTGTCCTTGGGAGAAGCGATCCGGCAGCGGTCTCTCATGACGCAGGTATGTGCGAGACGCTCAGCGCTTTCCTTTCCTGGCATCCCGGTTGGAATACAGGGAGTCTTCGACTTACGGCAGTCCGTTTAACGACCGCTCAAAGTTGCCACGGCAACTGTGAAAGCTGTGACTGAACGAGCGTATTTCATAGTTGTGACCCCTTTGCAGATTTCTTTCGGATCTGCTGAATGCAGGGAGTCCTTGACTTATGACCGGTCAGTTAGTGAAATAAGTACCACTGGATCTACCTGGGGTAACTAACGACGCAGATTCGAAGTCTGATGGTCATCCCCCCCCCCCCCACTTCCCGGTCACTTAGGGCTCTCGACAGCTGGACGGGGTTTATGGCCCTTTGCAGGGTCCCACAATCCCATGACCAACTTGCTTTGAGGATGAGGATGAAAACCGGCATTTCCCCCCACCAAACCATTGGTTTGCTTAACGACCTCGGCTCCACTTAACCACCCCCATAATTCATCACAGAAAGAGGACCATAAAAAGATCATATGTAGATTATATATATGAGCTATATATCTCTTATCTGTCTGTCTATCCATCCATCCATATCTGTCTGTCTATCTCCATCTATCTATTTATCTCCATCTATTTATCCATCCATCATCTATACATGTCTGTCTGTCTACCATCTCTCTCTCTGTCTCTCTCTGTGTATGTCCATCCATCCATCCATCCACCCATCCATCCATCCATCCATCATCTATACATGTCTGTCTGTCTACCATCTCTCTCTCTGTCTCTATCTGTGTATGTCCATCCATCCATCCATCCATCCATCATCTATACATGTCTGTCTGTCTGTCTACCATCTCTCTCTCTGTCTCTCTCTGTGTATGTCCATCCATCCATCCATCCATCCATCATCTATACATGTCTGTCTGTCTGTCTACCATCTCTCTCTCTGTCTCTATCTGTGTATATCCATCCATCCATCCATCCATCCATCCATCCATCATCTATACATGTCTGTCTGCCCATCCATCTATCCATCCATCTCTATCTCTCTTTTTATGTAGCTCCATCTATCTGTCTATCTCCATCTATCCATCCATCCATCTATCTATCTCCATCTTACAATGGCAGAGTTGGAAGGGACCTTGGAGGTCTTCCAGTCCAACCCCCTGTCTAGGCAGGAAACTCTATACCGTTTCAGACCAATGGCTATCCAACATCTTCTTGAAGACTTCCAGTTGTTGGAGCATTTACAACTTCTGGAGGCAACTTCTGTTCCACTGACTAATTGTTCTCACTGCCAGGAAATTTCTCCTTAATACTAAGTTGCTTCTCTCCTTGTTTAGTTTCCACCCATTGCTTCTTGTTCTACCCTCAGGTGCCTTGGAGGATAGCTTGACACATTTCTTCCATCTGGCCGGCCTGGCATAGACTAAGAGTATAATTTTAAATTTTTAATATTTAATGTTTTAACTATTTTAGCACAGATCTAATTTATTTAATGCTATTTTATATTTTGTATGTGTTGTGGGTTTTTATCTTTCTGTGCACCGCCCTGAGTCCCACCAGGGAGGATAGGGCGGTATATAAATCAATCAATCAATCAATCAATCAATCAATCAATCAAATAAATAAATAAATAATAATAATAATAATAATAATAATAATAATAATAATAATAATAATAATAATAATAATAATAATTATTTAATTTTATATCCCGCTCTCTCTCCCCAAGGGGACTCGAGGCGGGGCACAGGCAATTAAAAATACAAATAACAAAATACAGAATACAAACTACAAAATTAAAAATGAATTAAATTATTCCTGCGCTAAAACCCATAAACTAAACTAAAAATTACCCCTAAAACCCCTAACCTAAAAAGAGACTACCCAAGGCCGGCCAGGCGAAAAAAGTGTGTCTTTAATTTTAAGCGGAAGGAGCGGAGGTCCGTGGTTGTCCTAATATCGGGGGGAAGGTCGTTCCAGAGGGCTGGGCCCGCCACAGAGAAGGCCCTTCCCCTGGGCGTCGCCCGCTGACAAAGTCTAGTGGACGGCACCCGGAGAAGTCCCTCTCTGTGGGAGCAAATCGGCCGTGAGGATGTATGAGGCAGGATCCGATCCCGCAGGTAACTACGTCCCGAGCCATGGAGCACTTTAAAGATGGTAATTAACACCTTGAAGCGCACCCGGAAGACGACAGGTAGCCAGTGCAGCTCGCGCAAGAGCGGTGTTACGTGGGCAAACCTAGAGGTGCCCATAATTGCTCGCGCGGCTGCGTTCTGGACCAACTGAAGCCTCCGGGTGCACCTCAAGGGGAGCCCCATGTAGAGAGAGTTGCAATAATCCAGTCGGGATGTCACGAGAGCATGGGTGACTGTGCGAAGGGCGTCCCGATCCAATAGGGGGCGCAACTGGCGTACCAGGCGGACCTGGTAAAACGCCCTCCTGGCCACGGCTGTCACTTGATCTTCCATGGACAGCCGGGTATCCAGGAGGACACCCAAGTTGCGCGCCCCATCCACAGGGGCAAGATGTTCGCCCCCTATGGCCAGAGATGGAATCATCTGGTTGAATCGGGCAGCCGGAAACCACAGCCACTCGGTCTTGGTCGGGTTGAGCCTGAGTCCGTTACTTCCCATCCAGATCCGCACGGCTTCCAGGCACTGGCACATCACCGCTACGGCATCGTTGGGGTGGTTTGGGGTAGATATATACAGCTGAGTATCATCAGCGTAGAGATGATACTCTACCCCAAAACCACGGATGATCTCACCCAGCGGCTTCATATATGTGTTGAACAGGAGGGGCGAGAGGACCGACCCCTGAGGCACCCCACATGTGAGGGGTCTCGAGGTCGACCTCTGCCCTCCTGCCAACACAAATTGCGATCGGCCAGAGAGGTAGGAGGAGAACCACCGTAACACGGTGCCTCCCACCCCCAACCCCCCCAGCCGATGCAATAGGATACCATGGTCGATGGTATCGAAAGCCGCCGAGAGGTCTAATAGGACCAGGATGGAGGAACAACCCCCATCTCTGGCCCTCCAGAGATCATCGACCAACGCGACCAATGCCGTCTCGGTGCTATGCCCGGGCCGAAAGCCGGACTGGCGCGGGTCTAGATAATCAACTTCCTCCAGGTGACGGGGAAACTGTTGTGCCACCACACTCTCAACAACCTTCGCCAAAAAGGGAAGGTTGGAGACTGGACGGTAGTTGTTTAAAAGAGCTGGATCCAAAGAGGGCTTCTTAAGGAGGGGCCTCACCATAGCCTCTTTTAGGGAAGCAGGCAAGGAACCCTCACTCAAGGATGCGTTGATAACCTCTTGGAGCCAGCCTCGTGTCACCTCCCAGGATGCCAGTACAAGCCAGGAGGGACACGGGTCCAATAAACATGTGGTGGCTCGCAGTCGCCCACGTAACCTGTCCATATCATCGGAAGCAACGGAGTCAAACTCCTCCCAAACAAGATCCGCCTCGCGGCATTCCACTGGACCAGCAATGGGGGCTAACTCATTCTGTATCTGAGCGGTTTTCTCCTGCAGATAAGACACAAATTCCTCTGCTCTACCCTGTAACGGGGCTTCCCGCACCCTCTGTTGAAGGAGGGAGCGGGTCACCCTAAACAGGGCGGCAGGGCGGTTATCTGCGGATGCTATGAGAGTGGCGCAATGATGGTGTTTGGCCACTCTCAGCGCCACAATGTAAGTCCGTAAATGGGCTCTTACCTGTGTCCGGTCAGATTCAGAGCGGGTAGCCCTCCATCTTCTCTCTAGGCATCTCTTGTGGCGTTTCATCACCCTTAGCTCCTCGGTAAACCAAGGAGCCAGGGTGGCTCGGCGCCACACGAGAGGCCGCAAGGGCGCGACCCGATCCAAGGCTCCCGTGGTCGCAATATTCCATGCGGCCACGAGGTCCTCCATCGGGGCGCGGGTCAGGGGTACAGGAAGTGGCCCAAGCGCCGCCTGGAACCCATCTGGGTCCATCAGGCGCCTGGGGCGGAACCAGATTGGTGACTCAGGTTCCGCCTCCCCGCGGAGGGGAGCAGCGGTCGGAAAGTCGAACTGGAGAAGTGAGTGGTCTGACCATGACAAGGGCGTGATGACTATATCCCCTATACCCAGATCACTCGCCCATTGGCCAGAGACAAAGATGAGATCCGGTGTGTGTCCACCCTCGTGGGTGGGGCCTTGAATTACTTGGGTCAGGTCCATGGCCGTCATGGAAGCCATGAACTCCCGAGCTACCTCGGATGATACGCCAACCGTTGGCAAGTTGAAGTCCCCCATGACTAAAAGTCTGGGGGTCTCAATTGCCACCGTAGCGATCACCTCTAGGAGCTCGGGCAGGGCTGCTGCTGCATAGCGAGGAGCCAGGTATACAACCAGCAAGCCCAACTGCCTCCCTAGGCCCCACTTCACGCAGAGGGACTCACAACCGGTGGTCTGTGGCACAATGGTTTGTCTCGGCTCAAGACTTTCTTTCACAATGACCGCTACCCCACCGCCCCTACCCAGGGCCCGGGGCTGATGAAAAGCGCGGTAACCTGGTGGGCAGATTTCAACGAGGGGAAGTCCTCCCTCGTGGCCCAACCAGGTCTCCGCAATCCCAACCAGGTCCGGCCCCCCCTCTGACACAAGGTCATTAATGAGGGGGGCTTTGTTGACAACGGACCTGGCGTTGCAAAACATCAGCCGTAGGCCCTGGCTCTGTACTCCCTGACCACCTAGCCTGCGGGGGTTGTGGCACCTGACCGTTTGAAGCCAACGGTTACGTGCCTCCAACCGGGAGGATGGATGTCTCCCCTCGGACCTGCCTCTCCCCACGACCCTCTGGATCGGTCGGCCCTCCATCGGAACGACTCGCGTTTCCCCCCTCCTATCGGATCCTTCCGCCTCCCTCCGCCGCCTGCTAATCCGGCCCTTACTTTCACTAATACCCCCTGTCTCTGCCTGTCTAAACCCACCCCCCTCCCTGGTACCCCCTAAAAGAACCAATAATTTAGATACTAAAAACCCCCTAAGGCCGCGCTTCGCCCATCTCTCCGGATTAATGAATCCCTCATCAAGATGGGCCCTCGATAGAGCAGAGGGCCAAGCCTGTGAGAGCGGGGACTCTCGTAAAAACAAAAGATTTGCTCTGGAGTACATTGCGTTATAATAAATAATTAAAACTAATCATCAATATAAAACAATGTAAGAATAATTTCATTAGTGTGTCATGGGTTAAATAGGATCTTAAAAAACATCATTAGCCATAATTTAAATTCATCAAAGATCTAATAAAGTGAATAAGTGCTATAGTAAGGAAGTTCACAATGTCAATTGGGTGTCCATTTGATGTTCCAGTCCAAAAGATCTTTAGGACATTCACAAGGTCTTTAAAGAGGTCTTAATACGGCACAGTTCTATTGGTCTTAACAAATCATCATCACAGGGGGAAGGGTTTCTTCTCAAGTTGCTGAAGAATATAAGTTTGGCGCCAGCTAAGCCAGAAAGGAGTCTGTTCTCCCTGATGGAAAATTGCTCCCAGCTGGGGGTTTAACCAGGCCCAGGCCGGCTATCCAACCTCCTAGCCCGACCCGGCCTAACAGGCCAGAAACCTCCAGTCTCCAACCTCCAATTTCCTGGCCTGGGGCCTGTTGTGCGGGCCTCACCCCTCGACCGATCACCAGGGCCGGGGATTACTGTCCTCCCCAGCCCAGGGCTCAGTCAGCTTCTTCTGGCTGCCACCAGTCAGCCCCGCAGCCGACAGTCCGGTCCGAGCCCCCGCCACTAAAAAACTCGGGGACACCGGCCTTCCGTCCGGGGCTCTCACCCCCGTCTCACCGCTGTCGTTGCAAGGCTGGCTTCAGCTTCAGTCGCGGCGCTCCCACCGCCGCCCTTCGAGTCTTCCATGGTCAGTCAGTCAGCAGGGCAGGGTTCAGCGTGACCATCTCGGCGCTCCCACCGCCACCATCTCCAAAAATACCGCCTCAGCCAGGCCTCCCGGCGCTCCCACCGCCCGGCCTGGCTTCCAGCGGCCGTCACAACACATCCTCCCGGTGCTCTCACCACCGGCGTCTTTCTCTCCATATCTCTCCATATCTGGTCCGTCGCCTCCGCCACCGCCACTGCCGCTGGCTTCCCGGCGCTCTCACCGCCTCTCCTCCGTCTATCCCCCGGCCCGTTGCTGCCGCCGCCATCGGGGACTCACAAGCGTGGTCGGTCACCACCGCCCTCATTCGGATGCCAGGGACGCCGTCCTCCGCTCCGGCGCTCTCTCCTTCGCCCGCGCCGTTTTTGTTCCCGCTGCACCCATTTCCATCGAGAACCTCACCCCGAGACGCCAGGGTGGATTCCTTATCAGTCCCATACCCTCCGACTAATGCAGGAGGGCTGGGAGCACGGATAGAGGCTAACAATCTCCATGGCACACACGGAGCTCCAGAGTTAGCCCGCCATCTTCGCGCAAGCGCAGTCCTTATCCTTATTATAAAATAATAAAATAATAAAATAATAAAATAAATAAAATAAAATAATAATAAAATAAAATAATAAAATAAAATAATAAAATAAAATAAAATAAAATAATAAAATAAAATAAAATAAAATAAAATAAAATAAAATAAAATAAAATAAAATAAAATAAAATAAAATAAAATAAAATAAAATAAAATAAAATAAAATAAAATAAAATAAAATAAAATAAAATAAAATAAATAAAACAAAACAAAACAAAACACTTTGTGGCAGCCCCTGAGATATTGGAAGGCTGCTATCATGTCTCCCCTGGTCCTTCTTCTCATTAAACTAGACCTACCCAGTTCCTGCAACCGTTCTTCATATGTTTTGGCATCCAGTCCCCTCATCCTCTTGGTTGCTCTTCTCTGCACTCTTCCTAGAGTCTCAGCATCTTTTCTACATCGTGGTGACCAAAACTGGACGCAGATATTCCAAGTGTGGCCTTCCCAAGGGATTACAAAAGTGGTATTAACCCTTCCCATGATCTTGATTCTCTTCCTCTGTTGATGCAGCCTAGAACTGGGTGGGCTTTTTTTGGCAGCTGCTGCCCACGGCTGGCTCCTATTTCAATGGTTGTCTACTAGGACTCCAATTAGATAGGAGCTATCTGTGTGCAGCAGCTGCCAAAAAAGCCAACACAGTTGTAGGCTGCATAAATAGAGGGCTCTATCTGTCTGTCTGTCTCCATCCATCTATCCATTCATCCATCATCTATACATATATACATACACACACTTATACCAATACATCCATCCATCATCTATACATCTGTCTGTCTGTCTATCTCTCTCTCTCCCTCCCTCTCTCCCTCCATCCGATCTGTCATTTTTTCTCCTCTTCCTTCAGAATCCAGAGGCGTGGTATCATCCTTGTGCCGAAACGGATGTCAGCCATCTTGTGGGTTGGAGGCTGGGCCAAACCCCAGGGGGCTGCAACACAACAGAATTCCCGACTATGGAGGAAGGCCTGCTCACTCCCACCGGGAATTTTGGAAGGCCTCAAGTGTCTGGAATGACCCACTCCTCCATCCTGGGTGAGTTTTGCCCTCCTGTCTGTTTGTTTGTTTGTTTCTTTTAAATAAATAGCATTAACCAAAAGTTGGTTTGTAAAGTTTAGAAAGAAACTATTGCAGCAGGGTTTCTCAACTCTGGAGAACTTTAAGACTTCTGGACTTCAACTTCCAGAATTCTTCAGGCAGAAATGCTGGCTGGGGAATTCTGGGAGTTGGAGTCCTTCCATCTCAAAGCATGTTGGCTGTAGAATTCTGGGAGTCGAAGTCCACCTGTCTTAAAGCATGCTGGCTGGGGGATTCTGGGAGTTGAAGTCCACCTGCCTTAAAGCATGCTGGCTGGGGGATTCTGGGAATTGAAGTCCACCTGCCTTAAAGTATGCTGACTGGAGAATTCTTGGAGTTGAAGTCCACCTGTCTTAAAGCATGCAGGCTGGGGGATTCTGGGAGTTGAAGTCCACCTGTCTTAAAGCATGCAGGCTGGGGGATTCTGGGAGTTGAAGGCCATCTGTCTTAAAGCATGCAGGCTGGGGGATTCTGGGAGTTGAAGGCCATCTGTCTTAAAGCATGCAGGCTGGGGGATTCTGGGAGTCAAAGTCCACCTGCCTTAAAGCATGCAGGCTAGGGGATTCTGGGAGTTGAAGTCCACCTGTCTTAAAGCATGCAGGCTGGGGGATTCTGGGAGTCGAAGTCCACCTGCCTTAAAGCATGCAGGCCGGGGGATTCTGGGAGTCGAAGTCCATCTGTCTTAAAGCATGCAGGCTGGGGGATTCTGGGAGTTGAAGTCCACCTGTCTTAAAGCATGCAGGCTGGGGGATTCTGGGAGTCGAAGTCCATCTGTCTTAAAGCATGCAGGCTGGGGGATTCTGGGAGTTGAAGTCCACCTGTCTTAAAGCATGCAGGCTGGGGGATTCTGGGAGTCGAAGTCCATCTGTCTTAAAGCATGCAGGCTGGGGGATTCTGGGAGTTGAAGTCCACCTGTCTTAAAGCATGCAGGCTGGGGGATTCTGGGAGTTGAAGTCCACCTGCCTTAAAGCATGCAGGCCGGGGGATTCTGGGAGTCGAAGTCCATCTGTCTTAAAGCATGCAGGCTGGGGGATTCTGGGAGTTGAAGTCCACCTGCCTTAAAGCATGCAGGCTAGGGGATTCTGGGAGTTGAAGTCCACCTGTCTTAAAGCATGCAGGCTGGGGGATTCTGGGAGTCGAAGTCCACCTGCCTTAAAGCATGCAGGCCGGGGGATTCTGGGAGTCAAAGTCCATCTGTCTTAAAGCATGCAGGCTGGGGGATTCTGGGAGTCGAAGTCCACCTGTCTTAAAGCATGCAGGCTGGGGGATTCTGGGAGTTGAAGTCCACCTGCCTTAAAGCATGCAGGCTAGGGGATTCTGGGAGTTGAAGTCCACCTGTCTTAAAGCATGCAGGCTGGGGGATTCTGGGAGTCGAAGTCCACCTGCCTTAAAGCATGCAGGCCGGGGGATTCTGGGAGTCGAAGTCCATCTGTCTTAAAGCATGCAGGCTGGGGGATTCTGGGAGTTGAAGTCCACCTGTCTTAAAGCATGCAGGCTGGGGGATTCTGGGAGTCAAAGTCCATCTGTCTTAAAGCATGCAGGCTGGGGGATTCTGGGAGTCGAAGTCCACCTGTCTTAAAGCATGCAGGCTGGGGGATTCTGGGAGTTGAAGTCCACCCGTCTTAAAGCATGCTGGCTGGGGGATTCTGGGAGTTGAAGTCCAACCCTCTTAAAGCCTGCTAGTTGGAGGATTCTGGGAGTTGAAGTCCACCTGCCTTAAAGCATGCAGGCTGGGGGATTCTGGGAGTTGAAGTCCACCTGCCTTAAAGCATGCAGGCTGGGGGATTCTGGGAGTTGAAGTCCTTTCGTCTTAAAGGAGCAACTTCAGGTTGGAGGAGGCTATTGCATGTCATCGGAATTTCTCCTTCAGGTCCAATCATCTTCTGCGGGACAATTGGGAAGCCCCCCATGGTACCTTCCATGACCGCTCCTCTGAAAGGCAGGGAAGCCGACAAGCCAATCCGCGCTTCCTTCCTTGCCCTCCAGTTGACTTCATCCTTCATTCAAAAGGCTTCGTCCTTCCAAGCCAAGTAGAAAACAGGAGAATAATTCCCGGGCCCCCCTTTCCGCCATCCGTTTCTTTCGCCGCTCCTTTAGTGCGCCGGTGAGATGTGCCAGCAAATCAGAGGCAGGGTTGTCATGGGAAACAGAGCAAGGGGAGATTGGCTGTCAAAGAAATACAAATATAAGCACTGAAATCTTCCAGAAGCGCCTCTCAGCTGGAAAGGTGAAATGATGTCATGTTGACAAGGTGCCAGGGGGCATTTTTTTTCCAGCAGTTGTGACTCTGGCAGCATGCTGCCGTAGCAGCGAGGTAAGAGAGAGGCAGGGTAGAGCGGCACTTGCAAATAAAAATAATAATAACAATAAGCTGGTCACAGCTGTAAAGGAGAAGTGTGGCTAGGCTTCCCTGGTGCTCTCTGAGCTTAGCTGTTTTCCTGCAGAGGTTGCATTAGCCCAGGGATGTCCGAACTTGGGAACTTTAAGACTTGTGGCTGGCTAGGGAATTCTGGGAGTTGAAGTCCACAAGTCTTAAAGTTCCCAAGTTTGGACATCCCTGCATTAGCCCAAAAAAGGTGCCGGAAGGGAGTGGGGTTTGAGAAGAAGGTTTCGTGCAGATGTTTCATGACCCAACATCCTCAAGACTTGCATCGTGAGGACTAGCACTGATAACTCAAGCACTCGTGACATCCCGGCTGGACTACTGCAACGCTCTCTACATGGGGCTCCCCTTGAGGTGCACTCGAAGGCTACAGTTAGTCCAGAATGCGGCCGCGCGGGTGATCATGGGAGCCTCAAGGCAAACCCACATAACACCTCTCCTGCGCGAGCTGCACTGGCTACCTGTGGCCTTTCGGGTGCGCTTCAAGGTGCTGACGACCATCTTTAAATCGCTCCATGGCTCGGGGCCTAGCTATATACGAGACCGCCTCCTGCCCCATGCATCCCTTCGTCCGATCCGCTCCCATAGAGAGGGTCTTCTCCAGGTGCCGTCGGCCGGGCAATGCCGGTTGGCGACGCCCAGGGGAAGGGCCTTCTTTGTGGCGGGCCCAGCCCTCTGGAACGACCTACCCCCCCGACCTACGCTCCACCACCGACCTTCGCCTCTTCCGCCAGCGTCTCAAGACGTATTTATTCCAACAAGCCGGCCTAGCATAACCCCCCGCTTCTGACTTTTATCAAAATAAATTTTTAATTCTCAGGGTTTTAAAAGGGTTTTTTAGCACGGGATTTAATTTAATAGTTTTTTTTAACAATGTATTTTGTAATTTTGTATGGTTTTTAATGATGCCTGTGCGCCGCCCTGGGTCCTTACAAGGAGAAGGGCGGGGTATAAATCTAATAAAAGAAATAAATAAAATAAATAAAAATAAATAAATAATGTTATTTAGTTTGGTAATGCAATGTCTGCACGGAAGCAGCTAAGCTCAGAGAGCAGCAAGGACCTGGCAGTCTTCCTCTTCCTCCTCCTCCTCCTCCTAGGCAACAATATAAATTCAATAAATAAATAAATAAACAAACAAACAGGAGAGGCTAGGATAGGAAAGGATAGAGAATGGAATGGAATAGGAATGGGAATAGAAATAGAAAATATGGAATGGAATAGAATAGAATAGAATAGAAAAGAAATAGAAATGGAAAAAGAAAATATGGAATAGGATAGAATAGAAATAGAAAATATGGAATGGAATGGAATAGAAAAGAAATAGAAAGAGAAAATATGGAATGGAATGGAATAGAATAGAATGGAATGGAATTGAATAATGAATGGAATATAGAATCAAACTAGAGCGGGGACCTTGAAGGTCATCTAATCCAGCCCACTGCTTCTAGTCCAAGAGAAACCGGCCATGAAGCGTGTGTGTGTGTTTCTCTCTCTCTCTCTCTCTCTCTCTGTGTGTGTGTGTGTGTGTGTGTGTGTGTGTCCTGCAGCCATCTTTTCTTGTGGATCTTTGGCCTGCCACAATTTCTATTCTTCTCCTATGCATTTTCTATGGTGGGAAAATGGGAGGGGAGAATTGTACGGAGTTAGATGATAGGCGGCCATAACAACATTCTTTCCAGAAAGCCAAGGTCATCCTTTGTTTTTACACCTCTGCATCTGACCGGAACTGGATGGGTGGAAGCTGCCAGCATAGCAGTGGGAGATTGAACCGTGCGATGGACTTGTGGCTGTGGGGGGCAAGATCTTGAACTTTCAACTGGGTGGGGAAAACTGGGAAGCTTTCAGATTCGGGTTTTCCCCAGATGTGCCAACCTGTCTCTCCTCATCAATTGGAACTTTTGAGGAATCCTTTGCCTCGGACTCTGATTTACTTTTGGACGCTATTTGGAACCCTGACATGAACTTGAATGACAGCTAAAACGAGACGAGACATTTCCAGATTCCTCTGGAAATTGACCAAGAGGGAATTGACTGGTGCCTGCAATCTGTTTTTTTTATTCCTTCCCCCCCATTCATCAAACCAAGATAATTATTTCTAGATTGTGGATTCCATCTACAAAAGGCCCTCAACTCATAACGGTTCGTTTAGTGACCGTTTGGAGCAACGGCATCGCCGAAAAAAGCTTCATGACCGTTTTCCATCCCCACCCCTCACTTAATGACCATTGCAGCATCTCCTGGGGTCACGTGGGCAAAATTCAGACCCTTGGCCCCTGGCTCCTCTTTATGACGGTTGCAGTGTCCCCCTTTTGCGACCTCCCGACAAGCAAAGTCACTGGGGAAGGCGGATTCCCTTAACAACTGTGTTACTAACTTAACCACCGCAGGGATTCATTGACCATTTGCGGCAAGGATGGACGTAAAACGGGGCAAGATTCTCATTTAACGGGATGTGTCAGAAGCCCCTTTGGGGAGAGGGGGTGGTTTAGAAATTCAATAAATTGAATTGAATTGAATTGAAATTGAATTGTGGAAAGCGGTCCTTTCCTCAGCCCTGTCGTAACTTCAAAACGGTCACCAAATCAACGGTTGCTAGCCGAGGACTCCCTGTGTAAGTTGTGTTGATTTCCTTTTTGCCGTGTTGGTCATTGTGGGTTTGTTTGTTTTTTCCAGCGATGGCGGATAGCCAGCTTTCCCCCAACCTCCCACTGCTGACGACAAACGCAACCCAAGGACAGACATTCTTCAACGAGACCATCGGTCAGCAGACCGGCCTGGATTTTGCTCCCTTGAGGTAAGGCTAAAGTCCCCAGCTGTTTGCCTCAAGGCAGCGGTTGACTAGTTTGGTTTAATCGTGGCTAGGTTTAAATCCTTTCCAGATCATGTACAACACACACACACACACTCACACATGTTAGCAACTCTGGGTTCAGAACCAGGTGTTACAACTCTGGTCCCGTAACCAGTGTTTGGAAATATCCTGCCCCATACATCCCTTCGGCCGATTCGCTCCCACAGAGAGGGACTTCTCCGGGTGCCGTCCACTAGGCAATGCCAGCGGGCGACGCCCAGGGGAAGGGCCTTCTCTGTGATGGGCCCAACCCTCTGGAACGACCTTCCCCCGGATATTAGAACGACCACGGACCTCCGCTCCTTCCGCCAAAAAGTAAAAACTTATTTATTCCATCAGGCCGGTTTGGCTTAATCGACGCTTCTTGCCCCAGTCTATTTTTTGCGAATTATCTATTTGGTTTTAATGGGTTATAATTTTAATGTTTTAAATTCTTGTACAGGGTAATTTAATTCGTTTTTAACTTTGTATGTCTTGTATGTTTTTAGATAGTTTTTTAATTTTCCTGTACACCGCCCCGAGTCCCTTCGGGGAGAGGGGGGCGGTTTATAAATGTTGTAGTAGTAGTAGTAGTAGTAGTAGTAGTAGTAGTAGTAGTAGTAGTAGTAGTAATAATAATAATAATAATAATAATAATAATAATAATAATAATAATAATAATAATAATAATAATAATAAATGCAGAATAGTGTAATTCACCAGACAGTAAAGAGATATGTTGCTGTAACCACAAACTCTAAAACAGCGATAGTAAGAAAATAAATAGTCTTTACTTTGTAGCAACTAAAATGCTTTTCCAATTAACTTCTCAAACAATAATAACAGTCCTTTATCCAACACAGAGTTATCTTACAGTGATGCAAAACAAATACTTCTTCAGTTTTCACAACTTCAGCTCCTCAGCACAGGGAATCGAAAAAGGGAAGGGACTGTGATTCTGAGCTTGCTTTATGGTAGAGCTGAGACTCACAGCCAATCAGAATTCAAACACAGTTCTTAAAGCTACATAACTCCTTAAGAACATAGGCTCATATCTATTGTCAACCCAATATAAGGCTGAATATCACACACACACACGTTAGGCATATACTCCTAGTGTTGGGTAGGCAATATATATATAAGCCATGATAACAAATGGTCTTTGTTAGTGTTGGGGGATATCTCCGTTGGGACATAGAAAATTTTGCAGCGGAATATGCAGCTAGAGAAACGTTGCTGGTAAACACACAAATAGTAGCTCAGACACTGTTAGTAAAAACAATTAGCTTTACTGGTGTTGTAATACTAAACTACTGCTTCACAAGCAGTGATAGAATATAGTTAGTGAAACGAAGTCCTTAACAAACTTAACAATTGCTTACAGTCAGCAATCCACAATTCTTCTTTCTTCAAACAAAGTCAGTCACGGCACACGAGCAGATAGCAAACAGTAGAGATATCAGCAAAGAAAACAATCCGGCAGAGAGAGCAATTAGCAGAGAGAGCTGTAGATAAGTTCTGCTGACTTCCTCTTATAGTGGAGATAATTACAGTCTCCAATTACAGTCCCTAATTGCATTCCAACAGTCTTAAAGCCACAATGGTCATTTGTCATCATGGTATGATATATTGACTACCCCACTCTAGGAGTCTACTCCTAACAGTTACTTTAGATGTTTGAATGTAATTAGCAGCTGTAACTACCTCAGCAATAAGAGGAAGTCAGGAGAGCTCTCTCTGCTCTCTGTGACTGACTGATTGACTGACTGAAGAAGGAAGAATGGTGGATTGCAACTGTAAGCAATTGTTTGTGAGTTAAGGACTGTATTTGATTCAATATCTACCATCACTGCTTGTGAAGCAGGAGTTTAGTTTTACATCTCAAGTAAAGCTACTTGTTTTTACTAGCAGTGTCTGAGCTACTATTTGTGTGTTTACCAGCAACGTGTGTGTGTGTGTGTGTGTGTGTGTGTGTGTGTTCCATTGATTTGTTGGACTGTTAACACAGAACCTTTTTCTCCTCTGTCCATTCCAGAGCAACTCCAGATGTTTCAGCTGCAGCCGTCGACAGACCCGCGGCACGTTTGCAGATCAGTGAAGCCGTGCAACTGGCAGGCTGGGAGGTTGGCCCAGAGTCCTCCCGGGAGGCCTCTCTCTCCCAGCATCCCTTGTCTTTCCACTTCACGGCTCCGAACAACGCCAGCCTGGGCAGCTACTTATCGCAGCACCCGCTGACTTTTCCCGAACACGTACCTGCGGAGCAGAAGCATTGGCCTGCTGACCTCAGGGCCAAACCCCCGGACCCGAGGGCGGAGAGGTCACGGGAGCCGTGCCCGCCGATGTGGCCAAACCGACCCCATGCCACGCAGCGTCCTCCGAACGAAAACTGGAGAGCTCCGCCTGGCCAAGATTTGTTCTTTTTGGACAACAGCCTTCCCGCTCCTCTCCTCCTTGAAGAGGACGTGGGCTTACCCAAGCACGATGGCTTCCTGTCTTCCAGAAGCTCGTCTCGTAAAAGTGGCTTGGGAAAGGATCCGGGAGAAAACGTCATTAACCGGCTAACCGTGAACGTGGACCTGTCGGAAAGCGCCCCCAAATTGATGCTAGAACTGCGCCAGTCGAAAGGCCCAACCACCCCTCCACCCGAGTCACCCCGACTGCTTTCGGATGCGGCGGGAAAGGCCTGGAGACGAGCCAGCGATCCGGAAGCTTTCGCGGCAAGCCCTTCTCTGGCCTTCATGTCGCCCAGGGCGCCTAGGTTTGGTTCGGTGGATTCTTGCATGGTTCCCGAGAGATCCCTGACCCTCGATCGCCCACACGCGGGTGAGAAATTTCAAAGGCGAGCCGAAGGAGAGCAACGGAAATTGACGCGAGCTCCGATCGAGAGTAAGCCTCGTGCTTCGCCGGCGTTCCAGCCGGTCCCGGTGGCTGCCGACGTCAGCGAAGGGACGGAGGTCTCGAAGGCCATCCTGACCAGCCTGAGCAAAAACGAACTGACGCTCTCCGACGGGAATGTCGAGAGAGAGCCCAGGAATGCCGAAATCTCTCCTTTCGACGAGGCCTCCTCCTTTATAAACCTGGCTCACCCGATTCATCATTCCACCCCCGGGTTTTGGACCATCAGAAGCTTGAACCGCGAAGGGCCCGGCCCGGCGTTGCCGTCCCGATTGGGATTTCAACATCCTCTTTCTTGCTTGCACGAAGAAATGTCAAAGACCCCGCACGCCGAGGCGCAGGATTCTTCAGCGGCGGATCCTCATGGCAAACCCTGCCCCTTTCCCACGAGTTTTATGTCGCGCGGCACCCCGGCCGTGCCAAATGACAAGAGCGGCGTCTTTGCCGCTCTTCAACCTCTCAAAGGCCGGATTCAGTCCATGCCTTCTCTGAATTTCATGGAGAAGGTCGGGGCGTGGCACCTGAGCTATTCGGTTGAGAAGCTGCCTGAAGTGTCGGCGGTGCCCAGTTCGGGGACACCCGGGCCTGGTGCAGGTGGCGTCTCCCCCAGGCAGAAGGCCTACGATGCCATCGGCGATTCCTTGAACCGCATCCTGCTCAAGCAGCAGAGGCTCGCTGACCTCAAGGCCGCCCCTTTCTACGGGCCGAGCTCCCTGACGGACCTCCACAGCTCCCAGAAGGAGCCTCCTCCCTGGGCCTTGCCCTTCACCCGCTCGCAGTCGGAAACCTCCGTGAGCGCCCTCAGCCGAGAGATTTCGAGGACGGACGTAGGGAACGAAACCAGACCCGAGGACGCCCTCGCGGCTTCGCGGGTCCAACCAAGGGTTGCGGCTGAGGAAGACTCGCTCCGCCGGCATTACAGAGCCGTCCCCGTCTTCGTGACGGTCTCCAGCGACGAGGAAAGCGTTAGTACGGGGAGACCTTCGGGGGCCCTCATCAAGAGCAGCGCGGTAGCCGAGCTGCTGGGAGGAGAAACCAGCTCAGGCGACGGGAGCAAAGAAGATTTGCGGGCTCCCGGCGAGAAGGCGAGGGAGCAGTCGGGCTGCGGGTTTCCGGACAGTCAAACGAGGATGGATTACTTTAGCGATCTTTCCCCGGATGACTTAAAGCAAGGGACCGATTCTGGAACGGACAGCTGTACAGATTTGAGGCTGTCTTCCAGAGTGATGTCCCGGTCTTCTGGGGCTTTGAGCAAGTGGCAGAGCAGTTTGGAGGACGATCTGCAAACGTCCCATCACAGCGAGCTCAATATTGATGAGAGAATACCGGTAAGGTCCATCGTGGTCTTCTTTTTTATTCTCCCTTTATTCTTTTAGGACTAAGGCAGGACTAGAACTTACCGTCTCCTGGCCCAAAGTCACCCAGCTGGCTTTCATGCCTAAGGTGGAACTAGAACTCACCATCTCCTAGTCATTGGCCCAAAGTCACCCAGCTGGCTTTCATGCCTAAGGCAGGACTAGAACTCACCGTCTCCTAGTGATTGACCCAAAGTCACCCAGCTGGCTTTCATGCCTAAGGCAGGACTAGAACTCACCGTCTCCTGGTGGTTGGCCCAAAGTCACCCAGCTGGCTTTCATGCCTAAGGCAGGACTAGAACTCACCGTCTCCTGGTGGTTGGCCCAAAGTCACCCAGCTGGCTTTCATGCCTAAGGCAGGACTAGAACTCACCGTCTCCTAGTGATTGGCCCAAAGTCACCCAGTTGCTTTTGTGCCTAAGGAGGGACTAGAACTCACCGTCTCCTGGTGATTGGTCCAAAGTCACCCAGTTGCTTTTGTGCCTAAGGCGGGACTAGAACTCACCGTCTCCTGGTGATTGGTCCAAAGTCACCCAGCCAGCTGTCATACCATTGTAACATCAAACAGTCACTAAACAAACCGTTGCAAGTCGAGGACTGCCTGCGTCCAGGGCTTCTGATATCTAAAGACACAGAGCCCTCAAATAAAACCCCCATTAGAGTACAACAGTTCGCTCAGTGACCATTTGAAGTTACAACGGCACTGACAAAAGTGACTTACGACTGGTCCTCACACTTACGACCCCTCGGCCACATGATCAAAATTCAGACATTTGACAACCGACTCTTCTTTATGATGGTTGCAGAGTCATTGGGGGGGGGGGTGTCACCTGATCCCCTTTTGCGACCTTCTGACAAGCAGTGGGGGCAGAAGCCAGATTCACTTAACAACCCTATGATTCATTTAACAGCGGCAGTGAGGCCCTTAACAGCTTTGGCCAGAAAGGTCGTAAAAGGGACCTAAGCTAAGCTCACTGATCAACTGTCTCGCTTAGCGACAGAAGCATGGGGCTCAATTATGGCCATAAGTCGAGGACTATGTGCATTGAAAGTCCTCTTGAAACGTTCCTGCAGGGATTTAGCAGTGGAGCTATTTCCATGTGCATCTTTTGGACCTCCTTGTGAAATGATTTACAATACAATACAATAGCAGAGTTGGAAGGGTCCTTGGAGGCCATCTAGTCCAACTCCCTGCCTAAGCAGGAAACCCTATACCACTTCAGACAAATGGCTCTCCAACATCTTCTTAAAGACTTCCAGTGTTGGGGCCTTCACAACTTCTGGAGGCCACTTCTGTTCCACTGATTAATTGTTCTAACCGTCAGGAAATTCCTCCTTAGTTCTAAATTGCTTCTCTCCTTGATTAGTTTCCACCCATTGCTTCTTGTTCTGCCCTCAGGTGCTTTGGAGAATAGCTTGACTCCCTCTTCTTTGGGGCAGCCCCTGAGATATTGGAAGGCTGCTCTCATGTCTCCCCTAATTTTTGGGGTTTTGGGGCGAAATGTTGAACCGAAGTTTGGGCGAAGCCAACCTTTGTCGTCTTGCTCCCTGTCTCCCGCCAGGTATACCTCCACAACCTGGGCATTGATCAGTCGCCTTCTTCTATTCTGACTCCATTTATGCCCCGGGGACCCATTCGCGAGATCGAATTCTCTCCCACAGAGCTCCGGACGTTGAAAGCATCGTCTGATGTCTTCCGCCTGCACCTCTCGGAAGGTACGGGGGGGAAGCTGTCTTGGGCCTCACCTGAGGGGGATTAGGTTGATCTGGCAAGTCGTTAGGTGGGTGGACTGAGTGGGGCCCAGTTGATCTCCAGGCGTTGATGGTTATCTGACACGTTTGAAGCGATCTCTTCTCCTCGAATCGAATCTTAACCGGGAAATCTGACACCCTTTCCTTTTCTTCCCAAAGACTCGCAGTCGGGGAAAGACGCCACGCAGTCGACCTTCAACTCTTCGCTGCTCAGCGGCTCCGCTCTGGCAGGATCGGCTGTTGTCTCTGACACCTCGCAGCCCGCCAAGCCTTCTCCGCAGCTCCCCAGAGATCTCCTCCAGCCGAGCGGCTCTCCCTGGAAAGCTCATGCTGTCGCACCGCCTCTCGCCGGGTCTGTCCCTGAGCCCCCATCTGCTCCCATTTCAACCGAAGAGACTCACGTCATCCCAGGATCTCCCTCCAGCTCGGCCGCGCGAAAATCCACAAGACGCATGGCGTCGCCGGGGGACAATTTAGGCGCAAGTCGAATAAAACCCGTCTCTTCGTCTCAGGATAACGCTGAAAAACCTGTAGGCGAAGAAATTGCGCGCTCTTCCAGCTCAGTTCCTGGGGGAGAGAGAGAGGATTCCTTCACCGGGTCAAACACCCCAAAAGAGAGCCAGAAGCTCCCAGCCGAGGTAGACCCCAGACCTTCAAGCGGAAAATTCAGATCTCGTTTATCCACCTCTTCTTCCGGCTCGCTAAAACAGATGATCGATCGCGGCGATTTATCCGGAGGTCCCGGATGCAACGAGAGAAGCACCCTCGCGATCCAAAGAGATTGGTCATGGGACGGGTGCATGGCCAAGCAGGAGATCACGAGTAGTTTAAAATGGGAAGATCTGCAGATGGTGGACTTATTCAACAAGGAGCCAATGGTAGCTCGAGAGCTCAGGTCGGGATCCCGGAAAGTCAGCGAAGACCGTGGGATGGCAAAATCCATCACACGGTCCGATCCCGAAGGTTGCACCAGAACGTCAGTGAACCAGAATCTTCCGCTTCCAACAGGCAGAGGTCCAGACATTCAAGCGAGTCCTTCTCCGAACCTCCAAGAGATCCAGTCCGGGTCCGATACGGACGACGTGTCTAAACTCTTGAGAGGTTTCCCGCGCGTCGAGGAGAAAGCGAACGAAAGTCGTCCGAAAGAGATTAGCGGCTCTCAGGAGAGCACCAGCAACAGCGCCAGCGTGGACTCTACGGACGTCCGAGTGAGGAAACTTCTCCAGTATGGGTGTCCTGCGATCTACCGAGCGCCCCGGATGGAGACGGCGGAGGAACGCGATGGAACAGCCCCAAAAGAGCCCTCCACGTCCTCTGCCGGTTCAGCGTTCATCAGAGGGGAAGGCGGGACCCAAGGAAGCGATAACAGCAGCAGTGTGGACTCGTTGGTGGTCCGGATTAAAACCCTCCTGCAAGAGGAACAGCCTGTGCTGCATGCAACCCAGATACTCCGGAGCGTAGAGGAGGAAGAAGAAAAAGCCCGTGGTAAGGAGCTGCCATGTTGTGGGGTTTATTCATTGGTTACGTTTATATGCCACATTTTATTTATTTTACTAGCTGTTCACCCGGTGTTGCCTGGGTATTTGTTTATTCCAATCCTGTACTAGATATTCACCAGTGTCCAGACCAAACATAATTTCCAATGTTGGATTTTCCCACTTACCAGATGGAGCTCCCTGGTGGTGTACTGTGAAGCTGTTACCCTGGCAACTCCACTGCGCTGCACAGAAGAAGCCATTTTAATGCACAACAGGCTGTATCTTAACATAGCACACACAGTTAGGGGTGTCTTACCTAGAAATTGGCTGAAAATCACCCAGTGGCTTCCACGACTAAGGCAGGGCTAGAACTCACAGTCTCCTAGCAATTGGCTGAAAGTCACCCAGCCGGCTTTCAGGGCTAAGGCGGGACTAGAACTCACAGTCTCCTAGCAATTGGCTGAAAGTCACCCAGCCGGCTTTCAGGGCTAAGGCGGGACTAGAAGTCACAGTCTCCTAGCAATTGGCTGAAAGTCACCCTGGACTGGAACTCAGAGCCTTAATATTCCTTAGTTAATTGGGTCCAACCTGACCATACCAGATTATTTTTTCTTTCCTTCCTTCCTTCCTTCCTTCCTTCCTTCCTTCCTTCCTTCCTTCCTTCCTTCCTTCCTTCCTTCCTTCCTTCCTTCTTTTAAATTGATGTTGGAAACGAAGGAGGGAGAAAGGAATTTCCGAGACTTACTTTGCTGCGGAAGACAATGTAGTGTCCCACAGGAGTTGACACTTCAGAGGATTCGATAATTGATATTTTCCGTAATTATACGAATCAGTTTGCAAAACAACTAAGAACAAACCAGCTGCGGTCGTCCCTCTCCTAGGGAGTCCTTGACTTACGACCACAGTGGCGCCCAAAAGTTGCCAGGCGAGGCCGATGTGAGCTGAGCCTGGCCCCATTTTTGCGACCTTGCTAGCCGCCGCCGTTAAGCGAGCCTCTGCCCTTTGTCAAGGGGGTGACCGGGCCGTTAAGGGAATGCGGCTTCCCCGCTTCACTGTGCTCGTCGGAAGGCTGCCACTGTGGTCGTAAGTGGAGGACTCCCTGGGACACTGCGGCCGTCATAAAAGTGAGTCATTTGACAAGCGTTTGAATTTTGTTCACGGGACTGCGGGGTGGCCGCAATGAGGGTCGGTGTGAAAAAACCTCCCTTAGCAACCGAAATGCTTGTCCCAGTTGTGGTCATAACTCGAGGACTACCTATAACAAAACAAGGCCCATATTGGTGGATGGCGAGAATTTCAAAAAATGAGAATTTCAAAATGCCTGTGATGGAAGTTTATTTTTCTCTCCTTCTCTCTTTTCTTCTTCTCCTCTCCCTCTCTTCCCCTCTTCCTTTCTCTCCTTCTCCCTTTCTCACCCTCTCTCTCCTCACTCTGCCTCTCCATCTCTTCCTTTCCCTTCCATCGTCTCCCTCTCTCCCTTTCCTTCCCTCCTCCTCTCTCTCTGTCCCTCCCCTCTCCATCTGCCTCTCCATTGCTTCCTTTCCCTTCCCCTCTCTCCCTCTTTCCCCCTCTCTGTGTCTTCCTTTCCCTTCTTCTCTCTCCCTCTCTTTTCTTTCCTTCTCTCTCTTCCTCCCTTTTCCTCTCTCCCTTTCCTTCCCTCATTTTCTCTCTCTTTCTCCATGTTTCTCCATCTCTCCCTCTTTCCCTCTTCCTCCCTCCCTCCTTCTCCCCCCTCTCTCTGTCTCTTCCTCTCCCTTTCTCCCTCTTCCTTTCTTTCCCTCTGCCCCTCTCTCAATCCCCCCCTCTCTCCTTTTCTCTCTCCCTCTTTCCCTTTCCCTCTGTCCCTCTTCTCTCTCCACCTCTTCCTCCCTATCCCTTCCTCCTTCCTCTCTCTCCCCCTTCTCTCTCCATCTCTTCCTTTCCCTTCCTCCCTCTCCCTCTGCCTCCCTCCTTCTCTCCCTCTGCCTCTCCATCTCTTCCTCTCTGTCTCTTCCTTTCCCTCCCTCTCAAATCCCTTTCTCTCTCCTCCCTCTTTCCCTTTCTCTCTCCCTCTGTCCCTCTTCTCTCTCCCTTCCTCCCTCCTCTCTCCCCCCTCTCCATCTCTTCCTTTCCCTCCCTCCCCCTTTCTTTCCCTCTGCCCCTCTCTCAATCCCCCCTCTCTCTCCTCCCTCTTTCCCTTTCCCTCTGTTCCCTCTTCTCTCTCCATCTCTTCCTCCCTCTCCCTTCCTCCTTCCTCTCTCTCCCCCTTCTCTCTCCATCTCTTCCTTTCCCTTCCTCCCTCTCCCTCTGCCTCCCTCCTTCTCTCCCTCTGCCTCTTCCTTTCCCTCCCTCTCCCTCTCTTTCCCTCCCTCTCAAATCCCTTTTTCTCTCCTCCCTCTTTCCCTTTCTCTCTCCCTCTGTCCCTTCCTCCCTCCTCCCCCCCCTCTCCATCTCTTCCTTTCCCTCCCTCCCTCTCCCTTTCTTTCCCTCTGCCCCTCTCTCAATCCACCCTCTCTCTCCTCCCTCTTTCCCTTTCTCTCTCCCTCTGTCCCTCTTCTCTCTCCATCTCTTCCTTTCCCTCTCTCCCTCTCCCTTCCTCCCTCTTCTCTTTCCTCCCTTCTCTCTCCATCTCTTCCTTTCCCTTCCCCTCTGCCTCCCTCCCTCTACCTATCCATCTCTTCCTCTCTCTCTCTCTCTCTCTCTCTCTCTGTGTGTGTGTGTGTGTGTGTGTGTCTTCCTTTCCCTCCCTCTCCCTCTGCCTCTCTCTCAATCCCTTCCTCTCCCTCCCTCTCCTTTTCTCTCTCCTCCCTCTCTTTCCCCTTCTCTCTCTTTCCCTTTCTCTCTCTCTCTCTCTCTCTCTCCCCCTCCGCCTTTCTCCCTCTCACAGCCTGGGTGAGACTAAAACTGGCTACGGAGCCTCAGTACTTAATCCCTGAACTGACCGAGGAAGAGAGGCGGCTGTTAGAACGGATGAAGAGGGAGCAGCTGTCGTCTTCTGGAGAAACTGAACCCCTGGAGGTAAACCCCGAAAGTGGCTGGGGGGACAATTAACGAAGCCTCGAGAACTGGACTGATCGGACATCTTTGCTTGCAGAAAACTCTTCTCATCATCCATTTTCAAAGTAATAAAAGAAGGGGAGGGAGAGAGAAAAAGTTTAGTCTTTCTCATAAAGGGACCCTCGTTGAGACGAAACTTCCGTCCGAATAACTATTGTAAAGTTCTGCTTAAAGGCGTGGTGTAACTCATAGCATCCCCATCTGATGTTGGTCTGGTCTGTTTCCAGCCTGAGCTGAGGACGGCTGCGGGGCTTGGGCTGGCCCCCCCCGGGTGAGCTGCCTGGTGTGGCTTTCCGGTGTGTTTTGAAGCAGGCACACGAATGCTCCCTGCTTCCTTCCTTCCTTCCTTTCTTTCCTTCCTTTCTTTTTCTTCATTGCTAGCAAAGACGTCCTGTGGCAGCATGGGAGCTTCTGCATGCTTCTTTCTGAAGGCGGGCTCTCGGGCTCTTTGATTGACTGCTGTCCAGGCTTGGTTTGATTGATGTGGTTCTGGCTTTTCTTTGTGAAAACGGGCCGGAGGTTGCCCACACCTCATCAGCTCCCCGAAAAGAGAGTGGAGGCAATGTTGATTATTTTGGTTTCCTTCCTTCCTTCCTTCCTTCCTTCCTTCCTTCCTTCCTTCCTTCCTTCCTTCCTTCCTTCCTTCCTTCCTTCCATACATTCATACATACATACATACATACATACATACATCTCCTTCCTTCCTCTCCTTCCTGTTTTCCATCTCCTTCCTTCCTTCCTTCCTCTCATTCTCTCCTTCCCTCCTTCCTTCCTTCCCCTCCTTCCTTCCCTTGTTCCTTCCTTCCATACATACATCTCCTTTCTTCCTCTCTTTCCTCTTCCATCTCCTTCCTTCCTTCCCTCCTTCCCACCTTCCTTCCTTCTCCTCCTTCCTTCCATCTCCTCCTTCCTTCCTTCCATACATTCATACATTCATACATACATCTCCTTCCTTCCTCTCCTTCCTGTCTTCCATCTCCTTCCTGCCTTCCCCTCCTTCCTTCCATCTTCCTTCCCTTGTTCCTTCCTTCCATACATACATCTCCTTTCTTCCTCTCTTTCCTCTTCCATCTCCTTCCTTCCTTCCTCCTTCCTTCCCCTCCTTCCTTCCATCTTCTTCCTTCCTTCCTTCCTTCCCTCCTTCCTTCCTCTCCTTCTCTCCTCTCCTTCCTTTCTTCCCCTTTCCTCTTTCTAGATAGATAGATATAGATAGGGATAGATAGATAGATATAGATAGGGATAGAAAGGAGGTAGGAAGGAGATGGATGGATGGAGGGAGAGAGAGAGGGAATAGATAGGAAGGAGAGAGAGAGGACATAGGAAGGAAATGGATGGCTGGGGAGACAGAGAGAGTAGATAGGAAGGAGAGAGAGGATAGATAGATAGATAGATAGATAGATAGATAGATAGATAGATAGATAGATAGATAGATAGATAGATAGCAATAGATAGATAAGAGATAGGAAGGAGATAGCGAATAGAATATTATAGAATCAAATAGAACAGAAGAGAATATAGAAGAGAATGATTAGTGAGATGATTGATTGATCAATCGATCGAATCTCTCCGAAGGGCTGCAGAGAGAAACTGGGTGCTTTGGCCTCCCGGGCTCACTTCCTGCTAAGAAAAACATCGCAGCCAATCGAAAGATTTAATAGCAACACCTCAACATCTCTGTGGGTGATCCGCTTTGGCAGGCGAATTAAATCAGCTTTCTGGGCATGACTCACACCAGGGCCCTTCTCCTGGCATGTAAGGTGCAAAGAAATGATTTCCTTTGGGCTGCCCTGGCCGTGTGTGTTTTCTCCTGGAAAACCTGCCCAGCCCCATTGCCTTCCAGTCTTCAGTTCACATAATTGTCCTATTTTGCCGCATTGTTTGTGATTCCATTGTTGTTCCTTCGCTTCTCACGGATCTTTTTTCCCTTCCTTTTAATTTGGATCTTTACGCATCTGATGCGTGCTAATTGCTTGGCGGTTATAGTTTTCTTTTTTGGAAAGCAAGCAGCCATCGCTCACAATGTCCCCAAAATCTCCTCTGAGAATTTGGGGGTAAATGAAAAATTCAAGCCCCCCCCCCCACCCTCTTCCCCCCCCCCCCACACCCTCTTCATTTTGCCAGATAGGCCTTAAAAACTCCTACGCGAGAGTTTTGATCTGCCTGTTGTGAATCTCTTCCATTTTGAATTCTGAATAGAACCAGCAATGGAGTAGCAGCAGCTACCAGAAGCTTCCAAACTTCAGCCCGGCTGCATCGGTGGAGCCGGGCTCCTTGCAGACCCTAAGAAGGCCCGACCTGCAAATGACCCTTCAGAAATACGGTTTGGAGCTTGCCAAGTTCTCCGGGCAAAACGCAGCGCCTGCGACAGAGGGCGCCGTAATAACCGAGCCAGAGGTTCAATTCTCTCGCGGTGCCCACATTCCTATCTCCGGCCAACTACAACCACCTCCCGGTAATGCCTCGGACTCCAAAGCCAATTCTCACTTTCCCTTGGACACGCATCTCCGGGGGACCCCGAAGTCCCCCGCGCAAGAGGAGGGGAGCGTAGCCGCCCCGTTGCATCTCTCCGACAGCGACACGTCCCTCGAAGCCGCCATTCAAATCACCTCCATCACTTTCGCCTCGCGGAGGAGGTCACCTTCTCCCGCTTCCCACGTCCCCCGGACTCTCCTCGCCGACGTTCCCCCCTCTCGCGATCCCGTATCTCTGGAAACCCGGCCCGCGAACCCCCAAGAACGGCAGAAGGTGGACAGCTCGCCGCTGCAAAGTTACAAAGCTTGTCCTCCCGCCAGCCTCGCGTCAGAGGAGAACGTGACATCTCTTTCCACCAAAGTCTATTCTCTTCCCCTTGGGTCTCTCAAGGCGGCCAGGGACGACCCTCGCCGAGAAGATCGGGATCCCTCCCCGGAGGAATCCCCCAGAAGTGGCCTCGAACCGAAGGGCCTCGTTCCCCAGGCCGACGAGGACAAGCGCCCTTCTGATCCAAATTGGGCCAAGCCGAGGCGCTACGCGAAAATGCTGAATGATACTTACGCTAACAGATCGAGCCCGGAGAAGCTGTTGCCGCCACCAAAGACGGGCGATGTGCATCCTCAGAATTCCTCGGCGGGTGAGGCGGGACGTGCTGCTCCTAAGCCCCTTTCCCCCGCAGGCAAAGAAAAGACGCCGATACGAGAAGATTTGTCCACTTCCGATTCGTGTTTACACAAGCTCGGGCGTAGAGGTGGTGAGAGTACTCCGCTGTTGCACTCCGCTTCCCTCGATTGTATTTCCGCCGCCATGCCCGCGTCGCCTACGTCACCCACGAAGAAAGCTCTCTCTGGGGTCCACCTCACTCTCTCTCCCAAACGTGTGGAATTGGACTTTTTGAGACCCACGGGCGCTGGTTCAGAAGAGAGGCAGGTGGAGGTTCTTAAGCCAACCGGTTCAGAGGCCCCCGGTCCGTCCTCCAAGCCCCCGGAATCCAAGCGAAAGGCTCAAAGATCCTCCTACTTCCCCCGAGAGGCATCATCTCAAGAGGTTCCAGAGGGGGATGAATCAGCCCTACGGCAGCACGCTCAGAAGTCCCGGGCAATCCGCGGTGATGTAGCAGACACCGGGACTCGGAGCTCAAGGGCGAGTGACAGGCCGAAGGCGACGGCTTCTTCCCAAACCGAGTGGATGTCTTCGGACGCCATCACTCAAATCACTACAGAAAGCCCGGAGAAGACCACCTACTCTGCCGAAATCTTTGTCACCGCTGAGAACGGGGGAGCTCCCGATCTTCCCAAGAGTCCCCAAACCCCCAACGACACGCGGCTGGGTCTCTCCAAGATCTCTGCTTTGGATGGTCAAACTGAAGGTGAGAAATGTCTGTCTGTCTCTCTCTCTTCAATCTATCAATCATCTACTTACCTACCTACCTACCTATGTATCATCTATCCAATCTACCATCTATCTACCATCTCTGTCTGTGTCTCGCTCTCTCTGTCTATCATTTGTCTGTCAGTCCATCCATATCCATCCATCCATCCATCCATCCATCCATCCATCCCTATCTATCTATCTATCTATCTATCTATCTATCTATCTATCTATCTATCTATCTATCTATCTATCTATCTATCTATCTATCTTTCTTTCTTTCTTTCTTTCTTTCTTTCTTTCTTTCTTTCTATCTATCTATCTATCTATCTATCTATCTATCATCTATCTATCTATCTATCTATCATCTATCTATCTATCTATCTATCATCTATCTATCTATCATTCTATTCTATTCTATTCTATTCTATTCTATTCTATTCTTATATATCTGTTCTGTCCACGGCCTCGGAATAAACAAGAACCCAAACATGACTGTTTACCACTGTTAATAAGCGAGATAAGCAGTCCCTTGGCTGAGAGCCCAGAAACTCATGGCACAGGCTTGGCTTCGCAGCGAACTTTTACACAAGCCTTCAAACTCACAAGAAACGGAACGGGCACAGGCTTCAACTCACACAGACGTTCTTTGGTGCAAATGTCCTCTCCCACCGCTTCACCTATACGCTCTCTGGGAGGGGCCAATCAACAACCACCTGGTGCCCAATCACCTTCTGTCAGTCTGCCTCCAGAGTTGTTGCCTCCGCCTCTCAGCTGTTCGCATTCTAGCGAATTCATCCCTACCTACCTATCTATATTCTATACATACATACATACATACATACATACATACATACATACATACATACATACGTATATATCCTTATCTATTCTCTCTTTCTCTTTCCCTCTTTCTCTGTCTTCTCTCCATCTTCTCTTTCTCTCTGTGTGTCTCCCTTTCACACTCTTTCTCTCTCTCTCTCTCTTTCTCCCTTCTTTTTCTCTCATTGTTTCTTTCTCTTCCTCCTCTCTCTCTTTCCCTCTCTCTTTTCCCTTTCTCTCTCTCTCTCCCCCCCCCCCCCCTGACAAGCCAAGTCAATGGGGGAAGCCAGGTTCATTTAACAACTGCAGTGATTCTGTGGCAAGAAAGCCCATACGCCGGGGCAAAAATCCCCTTTGCCAATGCCCCCTTCCTGGGGCTGGCAGCCCCCAGCCCCCTATTGGTGTCAGGTTCTCTTCTTTTGCGTTCGTTACACCTCTGCCTGCCTAGGAAAGCTCGTTCCTGCTTCCTTGCTTAAGCATCAACATGCCAAGTCCCGCGGGGGGGTCTGGCTTTGGCTTTGTAAGTGCTCGATTGATTTCCCTTTCCTTCGCCTTCTCCCTCTCTTTCGAGGGACGCACGCCAACGTTACTGCTCTCTCTGTGCCTGGCGGTGGCCGCTTGCCAGCCCTCCGGGAAGCCCTCTGCTTTGCAGCTTCCGACGGTATTTATTTATTTATTTATTTATTGTTTGTTTGTTTGTTTATTTATTTATTATTCAAATTTATAAGCCGCACCCATCTCACCGCATAGGGACTCCGGGCGGCGCACAGGGAATATAAAATATAAATATACAAATATACAAAAATAAAACATCCTTAAAACTAAATTAGTTTAACTAAATTTATCAGTAAGAGTTTTCTGACTCTACTGATAAGTTTTAATTTTTTAGGGTTTTAAAGGGCTTTTAGCATGGGTTTTAACTTAATTTAATATGTTTTTATAGCATATATTGTTTTGCTATGGTTTTAATAATGCCTGTGCACCGCCCTGAGTCCTAACAAGGAGAAGGGCGGGGTATAAATTCCAAAAATAAAATAAATAAATAAATTAACCCACCCTGCGCTAAAACCCATATTTAAAACCCCTGAATTAAAACTTTGGCAAATCAAAGCAGTACGGCGTTCGAGTAAGATCATGCCCGGCCGGCTTGTTGGAAAAAGTGCGTTTTTAACCGCTGGCGGAACAGGCGGAGGTCCGAGATGACACGGAGGTCGGGGGGGAAGAGCGTTCCAGAGGGTTGGGCCCATCACAGGTAACCTGACTCCGGCTTCTGTCCCTGCAGACCGGCCGTTGGTGCTGCCTTACAAACCGCCCGGCTGCTCGGAGGTGTATTACGTCCCCTGCGGGAAAGAAACCTTGAGGATCTCGCGGGTCCGGTCGGGGACCACCATGGAGAGCACCCATTCAGGTAGGTCGCTTTCCGTTGACCTCCAAGCCCCCCCCCCCACCTCGGTCTCTTGCATTTTACACCCATGTTGTTGATTTCTAAAACCAGGCACCGGGGGCTTTGGGGGAGAGACAGAGGCCTCGTTTTCGATGGCCGCTGAACAGATGGGAGGTAATTTATACCCCTGTTGCATTCAGGTTACAATGACAACGTGATTAATAACTTTGAGTATTTCCTGAGCTAGTCCAGAGAACAGAAGGACTTTGGGGGGGGGGGGATGGGATATGATAGCACTCTTCCAATATTTGAGGGGCTGCCACAGGAGAAGGGAGGGGCGACCTATTTTCCAAAGCACCCGAAGGCAGGAGAAGAAACGATGGGTGGAAAACTCATCAAAATGAAATTCAAGGGTGAAAAAAAGTCAGGTTCTACATTTAGGCAAGGAAAACCAAAATGACCAGGTACAGCATAGGTGGTACCTGGCTCAATAGCAGTAACTGTGAGAGGGATCTTGGAGTCCTAGTGGACAACCATTGAAATAGGAGCCAGGGCAGCAGCTGCCAAAAAAGCCCACCCAGTTCTAGGCTGCATCAACAGAGGGAGAGAATCAAGATCCCGTGAAGGGTTAATCCCACTTTTGTAATCCCTTGGGAAGGCCACACTTGGAATATCTGCGTCCAGTTTTGGTCGCCACGATGTAGAAAAGATGTTGAGACTTTAGAAAGAGTAACAAAGAGGATGAGGGGACTGGAGGCTAAAATATAGGAAGAACGGTTGCAGGAACTGGGTAGGAACCTGGCATAGTTTGTTTTTATCCTTGTTTTAATAGGGTTTTAAATTATTTTAGCACGGGTTAAACTTATTAATTTAATCTTAAATTGTGTTTATATGTATTTTATCTTTTTATTATCCCTGTGCACCGCCCTGAGTCCCAATTCGGGAAAGAGGGCGGTATATAAATTAAATAAAATTAAAAAAAATAGATCTAGTTTAATGAGAATAAAGACTAGGGGAGACATGATAGCAGTCTTCCAGTATTTGAGGGGCTGCCCGAAAGAAGAGGGGGAGGTCAAGCTATTCTCCAAAGCACCTGAGGGCAGGATAAGAAACCATGGATGGAAACTAATCAAGGAGGGAAGCAACCTAGATTTAAGGAGAAACTTCCTGAGAGTGAGAACAATTAACCTGTGGAACGGCTTTCCTTCAGAAGTAGTGGGTGCTCCGTCAGAGGAGGCTTTAAGAAGACATTGGGCAACCACTTATCTGGAATGGTAGAGGGTCTCGTGCTCAAGCAGGGGGTTGGACTGGAAGACCTCCAAGGTCCCTTCCAGCTCTTTTCTGATTGACTAATAATTAGTGGGACGACTTGCCTCCAGAAGTTGTGAATGCTCCATCACTGGAGGCTTTCAAGAAGTCGTAGGACAGCCACACAGGGTCACGTGATCAAAATTCGGACACTTGGCAACTGACTCGTATTTATGACGGCTGCAGGACCCGAGGAGTCATATGATCCTCTTTTGTGACCTTCTCACAAGCAAAGTCAGTGGAGAAGCCGGACTCGCTAAACAACCATGCGGGTAGCCTAACTCTCCTTCGTGGAGAAGGGCGGGATATAAATGTGATTAAAATAAAAAATAAATAAAAGCGATGCGCTTAACAACGGTGGCAAGAAAGGTGGTGAAACAGGATAATGGGGAACGGAAGGATTTCAACCTAGGAAATGGGTTTCCAGAGGAAAAATTGCAGCATACAGGAGCCATTTGTGGGTAGTGGGACGCAGCCCAAGGTTGGGGACCCCTGCCCTCCTCCTCTGATGGGGCTTCACCCACAAGTGATGTAAAGAGAGACAGTTTGGTGTAATGGTTCAGGTGCTGTCCCAGAAATCAGTGTTGAAGATAGGTGCAGGCTGTTGAGGAGGAATCCACATTGTGAGTGTGCGCCTCTGTTCAACAGTGAAGGGACACAGGACTGAAAACCTCCTGCAGGAAGCCCAGCTCCAACTTCCCAATGACTCAGCTGACCCCGAGGACACAGATGAACCTCCAAGTGGCCTCATCGACACTCTAAAAAGGATGCAAATGACCAGCTTTCTCTGCAAGGAAGATCGTTCCTTCCATCCCCCACCATTCATTTAGAGCTGAAGAAGCTTCTTGGATGAGAAGCGAAACATCTTCAAAGAAAAAACAAAAAGTCCAATTGTCTCCTGAAAAAGCACCTCCTCCTCCTCTGATGGGGCCGGTGCTGCTGAACCCACAAGTGATGTAAAGAGAAACAGTCTGGTGTAATGGTTCAGGTGCTATCTGAGAAATCAGCGTCCCTTCAGTGTCGAAGACAGACGCAGGCTGTTGAGGAGGAGTGCGCATTGTGAGTGTGCGCCTCTGTTCAACAGTGAAGGGACACAGGACTGAAAAGCTCCCAATGACTTCCCAATGACTCAGGTGGCCCTGAGGACACGGATGAACCTCCGAGTGGCCTCAACGACCCTCTAAAAAGGATGCAAATGGCCAGCTGTCTGCAAGGAGTATCAATCCTTCCCTTCCCCACCATCCAGTCAGAGCTGATGAAGGTCCTTGGATGGGAAGGGAAACATCGTCTTCAAAAGAAAAAAACCAAGAAAGCCCATTTGTTCATTTCATTTTCATTTTTCAAATTTATACCCCGCCCTTCTCCTTGTTAGGACTCAGGGCGGCGCACAGGCATTATTAAAAACCATTACAAAACAATATATACTATTAAAAACATATTAAATTAACTTAAAACCCGTGCTAAAAACCCTTTAAAATCCTAAAAAATTAAAATTTATAAATATAGTCAGAAACGGGGGGCTACGCTAGGCCGGCTTGTTGGAATAGGTACGTCTTAAGGCGTTGGCGGAAGAGGCGGAGGTCCAAGATAGTGCGAAGGTCGGGGGGCAGGTCGTTCCAGAGGGCCGGGCCCGCCACAGAGAAGGCCCTTCCCCTGGGTGTCGCCAACCGGCATTGCCCGGCCGACGGCACCCTGAGAAGGCCCTCTCTGTGGGAGCGGATCGGACGAAGGGATGTATGGGGCAGGAGGCGGTCTCGTATTTGACTCCTGAAAAAGCACCTTTGAGACAACCAGGACCTGGATGGCGGAGAATTCTCTACCGACTGGAAACGTCTTGAGATACGAGCCGGACCTCCCAGCCCTCCACCCTCCTCTCTTTAGCTTAAGATTATTCCACTTTATGTCTGTTCTGCAGCCTGGCATGATTATAGGCTTTTGTTGCTCTGTGTCTAATCCGATTTACCGCCTATTTCCCCCCCCCCCTCCTCCACCTCCCCCCCGGCTTCTCTCATTTTCTGACCGTGGTCCCTGCGGCTTTCTTCCCAAATAGGCTCCAACGATGCCGTCCCTCCGGATTTCCCCCCGCAGGTGCTGGGTTCGAGGAAGGATCATCCTTCGGACACGGCAATCGTCAAACACAAAGAGGGCATTTATAGTAAGAAGGCGGGCCCCCGGGTGGGCTGGATGGAGCAGAGCGCAGCCACGGCAACAACGACCGCAGGCAGCCCCAGAGGTAGTAACTTCCGGATGTTATTTTATTTTATTTTATTTTAATTTTATTTTATTTTATTTTATTTTATTTTATTTTATTTTAATTTTAATTTTAATTTAATTTTATTTAATTTTATTTTTATTTTATTATTTTATTTTTAATTTAATTTACTTTAATTTAATTTTAATTTATTTTACTTTAATTTTACTTTAATTTTAATTTTATTTTATTATTTTATTTTATTTTATTTTATTTTATTTTATTTTATTTTATTTTATTTTATTTTATTTTATTTATTTTATTTTATTTTATTTTATTTTATATTATATTTGTTAGACTTATAGACCGCTCCCTTTCCCCGAAGGGCCTCGGGGCGGTGCACAGGAAATTAAAAACATATAAGCATAACAATTTATAAATATTAAAAACCAGATTAAATAATTATCCCCTGTGCTAAAATGTATAGAATCATTAAAACTATTTCCCCTTAAAACCAATTAAAACAATTAAAACATCTAACCCCTGTGGATGGGGCACGCAACTTGGGCGTCCTCCTCGATGCCCGGCTGTCCATGGAAGATCAAGTGACAGCCGTGGCCAGGAGGGCGTTTTACCAGGTTCGCCTGGTCCGCCAGTTGCGGCCCCTATTGGATCGGGGTGCCCTTTGCACAGTCACTCATGCCCTCGGGACATCCCGACTGGACTACTGCAATGCTCTCTACATGGGGCTCCCCTTGAGGTGCACCCGAAGGCTTCAGCTAGTCCAGAATGCAGCCCCGCGGGTAGTTATGGGAGCCTCTAGGTTCTCCCATGTAACACTGCTCCTGCGCGAGCTGCACTGGCTGCCTGTCGTCTTTTGTGTGCACTTCAAGGTGTTAGTTACCATCTTTAAAGCGCTCCATGGCACGGGACCTAGCTATCTGCGGGATCGCATCCTGCCCCATACATCCCTGCGGCCGATTCGCTCCCACAGAGAGGGACTTCTCTGGGTGCCGTCCACTAGGCTGTGCCAGCGTGCGACGCCCAGGGGAAGGGCCTTCTCTGTGGTGGGCCCAACCCTCTGGAAGGACCTACCCCCCGAAATCAGAACAACCACGGACCTTCGCTCCTTCCGACAGCTGTTAAAAACTCACTTCTTCCGCTTGGCTGGACTAGGGTAATTTAAATTTTAAATTATTAAGGGTTTTTTTAGGGATAGTTTTATTTTCATAGAAGTTTTTTAGCGCAGGGTAAGTTTAATTTGATTTTAACCTTGTACTTTGCTTGTTTTAATTTGTTTTTAATTTCCCTGTGCCCCGCCTCGAGTCCCTTCGGGGAGAGAGAGCGGGTTATAAATAAATAAAAAAATTATTATTATTATTATTATTATTATTATTATTATTATTATTATCATTATCATTATCATTATCATTATCATTATCATTATTATTATTAGCTTCAGACTATAGGCTAGGGGAGGTAAATTGAGCAGGCGTGTCAAGCTCGGTTTCATTGAGGGCTGCATCAGGGCTGAGTTTGACCTCGGCAAGGGTGGGTGTGGCCAGCCTGACATTACTCGTATCAGGGCCTCCGTTTTTAGCCGCAACAGCCTCCTACGGCGCTCTGCCAGCGAAAACAGAGCTTGGAAGGACCATGTGTGGGTTGTGGCCCACCAGTGGAGATGGCAGCAGATTCGGTCAGTGAGGAGGGTTGGGGAGGAACCTGGGTCAGTCCTGGAGTCTTGGGGAGGCTCGGAGGAGGCCTCTGTGTGGGAGGCAGAGAGGGGGGCAGGGCCCTCTGACAGTTACCAGCTGCCTTCGGAGTCAGAGATCAGTGCGGCGGAAGAACAGCTGGAGCCTGTTCCCAGTGTGCATATGCGCAGAGTGGCCAGACGAAGGGAACAGCTAAAGAACAGGGGTCGGCTCACTGGACTATGGAACTCCCTGCCAGAAGAAGTGGTGACAGCTGTCAGCCTGGACACCTTTAAGGAAGGATGAGAGGAGTTCATGGAGAACAAGGGGATCCATGGCTATCATGATGGATGCCTAAGGACATCCTCCGGGATGGAGAGATAGGCAGGATGTCTCTCAATGCCATTTGCAGGGAATCACAAGCAGGTGAAGACATCTGCTTGGGAAGACCCTGAAGCAAATGGGGAGCCACTGTGGGAGACAGAAGGCTGGACTGGATGGGCTGTGGCCTCTTCCAGCAAGGCAGTTCTTAGGTTCTTATGTTCTGAAAGAGAGAGAGAGAGAGAGAGAGAGAGAGAGAGAGAGAGAGAGAGAGAGAGAGAGCAAAGAAAGAAAGAAAGAAAGAAAGAAAGAAAGAAAGAAAGAAAGAAAGAAAGGATGAGAGGAGTTCATGGAGAACAAGGGTATCCATGGCTATCATGAGGGATGCCTAAGGACACCCTCCGGGTTGGAGAGATAGGCAGGAGATCTCTCAATGCCATTTGCAGGGAATCATAAGCAGGTGAAGACATCTGCTTGGGAAGACCCTGAAGCCAATGGGGAGCCACTGTGGGAGACAGAAGGCTGGACTGGATGGGCTGGGGCCTCTTCCAGCAAGGCTGTTCTTAGGTTCTTATGTTCTTATGACTTGGGAGGAAGGCCACAGGTGGACGATGAATGGCCCCTCCCAGAGGGAATAATAGAGGAGCGACAGGGGAGTGGAGTTTGCAGGAGTTCCCTTCATTGGTTCGTGACTCTCCAAAGAGACTCCTGGCCAGGTTCTCGCCCTGGCAGCTCTCCAAGCCAGATAAGGTCTGTGACCGTAAATCCTCCCTGGAAAGACTTTGCTGGATGTGAAGGAGCAGAATTCACAGTCCATTCATAAAAGGGTTTTTTGTCTGGACAAGGAGTTTGCTTCATTCAGGCTCTCAGGAAGCCTCGGTCACAACGTAGAGCTTGGTCCCGTTTTAGAATTCTGTTCGTCTTTGCAACATTCCTTTCTGTGTCTTTTTTTGTGGGGCCTTCGGTGTCTGTGGCCACCGAAGGACAAATCCTTCAATTTTGCAGCATTGGGGGAGTGGAGATCCTGGCACATCCATTGTAAATCAGATTTCTGTTCTGGGATGGGGACCCCCTCCATCCTCTGGATCAGGGGTCTCCAACCTTTGCAACTTTAAGTCTGAAGGACTTCAGCTCCCAGAATTCTCCAGCCAGCTTTGCTGGGAGCTGAAGTCCTTCAGACTTAAAGTTGCAAAGGTTGGAGACCGCTGGCCCAGGCCCTGACACTGACAGCTTTGCTGGCTGGAGAATTCTGGGAGCTGAAGTCCTTCAGACTTAAAGTTGCAAAGGTTGGAGACCCCTGGCCCAGGCCCTGACACTGACAGCTTTGCTGGCTGGAGAAGTCTGGGAGCTGAAGTCCTTCAGACTTAATGTTGCAAAGGTTGGAGACCCCTGGCCCAGGCCCTGACACTGACAGCTTTGCTGGCTGGAGAATTCTGGGAGCTGAAGTCCTTCAGACTTAAAGTTTTTTTTTCTTTAAAGCAATAGGTCCTTAAAGAGGCAAGATGATTGATGTGTGTAGTGTGAGTGGAGGTGGTGAGGTCACAGTGGTTGCCACAAAGCCCCTGAGGAGTGTCAGGAAACGTGGTCAGGGGCAGGGTGGACACGAACAGCCTCTGTGTTAAGGCTCCCCTGAAGGGTATGTTTTCTTCAGCAATATCAATCAATCAGAATAGAGCTGGAAGGGACCTCAAGAGGTCTTCTAGTCCAACCTCCTGCTTGCTCTGACCTCGGCTTCCCCAGCAGCGCGAAGCCGAGTCCTCAGCCCGCTAAATCCCTTTGATTGAATGGACAGTGGATTCCTCTCCAGCCAAGCCTTTCCTCTCCCACAGTCTTTCAAGATCGTTCACAATTAGCGGCCTTGATCAGGCTTGGAGAGCGGCCAGGCTCATGTCTTCCACACTTTCTATTACTCTGCTATGCCTTTTCTATGGTGGGAAAATGGGGATTGTACGGAGTTAGATGATAGGTAGCCATAACAACGTTCTTTCTAGAAAGCCAAGGTCATCCTTTGTCTTTGAACCTCTGCACCTGACCGGATCTGGATAGGTGGAAGCTGCCAGCCTGGCAGTGGGAGATGGGACCACGGGATGGGCTGGTGGGTGTGGGTATGGGGGGGCAAGATCTTGAACCTTCAACTGGGTGGGGAAAACCGGGAAGCTTCCAGATTCGGGTTTTCCCCAGATGTGCCAACATGGCTCTCTTCGTCAATGGGAACTTTGAGGAATCCTTTGCCTAGGACCCTGATTTAATTTTGGAGGTTATTTGGAACCCAGCAATATGGCCCCAAACTGTTGGAAATGTAAAGAGGTTTGGATACAAATTCATATGTGGTTAGAAAAAAAATATGGTTGGACAAGGTATAGAGTTTATGCCAGAATTATTTTTATTAGGCAATATATCAGATGGCTGCAAGGCTGGGTTCCTGCCAGTTCTAAGCTCTCCTATAGAAGAGGCTCCACAAATCTCCAGGGCCGTTTAGAACCGGTTCCAGCTCCCTCCCTCCGCCCGTCCGCCCATCATCCAGAGGAAGAGCGAGAGGAGGAATTCTGGGAGTTGAAGTCCACAAGTCTTCAAGCTGTCAAGTGTGAACACCCCTGGGGTTTTTTTTCTAAAGGGTGAGGGGTGCAAGGGTCTTGTAACTTGACAGTGTTAAGACTTGCCTGCTTCAAATGTCAAGAGTTTCTGAGCCAACATTTTGGTTGCTAAGCAAGAGCGTTGTTAAGTGAGTTTCACCACGTTTTAAAAGTTGGCCATGCCCACCCGGTCACATGACTGCCAAGCCACTCCCATCCGGTCATATGGCCGGCAAGCCACTCACACCCAATCACATGGCCGGCAAGCCACTCTCACCCGGTCACATGGCCGGCAAGCCACTCCCACCTGGTCACATGGCCGGCAAGCCACTCCCACCTGGTCACATGGCCGGCAAGCCACTCCCACCTGGTCACATGGCCGGCAAGTCACTCCCACCCGGTCACATGGCCGGCAAGCCACACCCACCCGGTCACATGGCTGGCAAGCCACTCCCACCTGGTCACATGGCCAGCAAGCCACTCCCACCTGGTCACATTGTCGGCAAGCCACTCCCACCCGGTCACATGGCCGGCAAGTCACTCCCATCCGGTCACATGGCTGGCAAGCCACTCCTATCCGGTCACATGGCTGGTAAGCCACTGCCACCCCAGTCACATGACTGCCAAGCCACTCCCATCTGGTCACATTGCCAGCAAGCCACTCCCACCCCAGTCACATGACTGCCAAGCCACTCCCATCTGGTCACATTGCCAGCAAGCCACTCCCACCTGGTCACATGGCTGGCAAGCCACTCCCATCCGGTCACATGGCTGGCAAGCCACTCCCACCCCGGTCCCCTGACTGCCAAGCCACTCCCACCTGGTCACATTGCCAGCAAGTCATTTCCACCTGGTCACATGACTGCCAAGCCACTCCCATCCGGTCATATGGCCGGCAAGCCACTCACACCCAATCACATGGCCGGCAAGCCACTCTCACCCGGTCACATGGCCGGCAAGCCACTCCCACCTGGTCACATGGCCGGCAAGCCACTCCCACCTGGTCACATGGCCGGCAAGCCACTCCCACCTGGTCACATTGTCGGCAAGCCACTCCCACCCGGTCACATGGCCGGCAAGTCACTCCCATCCGGTCACATGGCTGGCAAGCCACTCCTATCCGGTCACATGGCTGGTAAGCCACTGCCACCCCAGTCACATGACTGCCAAGCCACTCCCATCTGGTCACATTGCCAGCAAGCCACTCCCACCCCAGTCACATGACTGCCAAGCCACTCCCATCTGGTCACATTGCCAGCAAGCCACTCCCACCTGGTCACATGGCTGGCAAGCCACTCCCATCCGGTCACATGGCTGGCAAGCCACTCCCACCCCGGTCCCCTGACTGCCAAGCCACTCCCACCTGGTCACATTGCCAGCAAGTCATTTCCACCTGGTCACATGACTGCCAAGCCACTCCCATCCGGTCATATGGCCGGCAAGCCACTCACACCCAATCACATGGCCGGCAAGCCACTCTCACCCGGTCACATGGCCGGCAAGCCACTCCCACCTGGTCACATGGCCGGCAAGCCACTCCCACCTGGTCACATGGCCGGCAAGCCACTCCCACCTGGTCACATGGCCGGCAAGTCACTCCCACCCGGTCACATGGCCGGCAAGCCACACCCACCCGGTCACATGGCTGGCAAGCCACTCCCACCTGGTCACGTGGCCAGCAAGCCACTCCCACCTGGTCACATTGTCGGCAAGCCACTCCCACCCGGTCACATGGCCGGCAAGTCACTCCCATCCGGTCACATGGCTGGCAAGCCACTCCTATCCGGTCACATGGCTGGTAAGCCACTGCCACCCCAGTCACATGACTGCCAAGCCACTCCCATCTGGTCACATTGCCAGCAAGCCACTCCCACCCCAGTCACATGACTGCCAAGCCACTCCCATCTGGTCACATTGCCAGCAAGCCACTCCCACCTGGTCACATGGCTGGCAAGCCACTCCCATCCGGTCACATGGCTGGCAAGCCACTCCCACCCCGGTCCCCTGACTGCCAAGCCACTCCCACCTGGTCACATTGCCAGCAAGTCATTTCCACCTGGTCACATGGCTGGCAAGCCATTCCCGCCTGGTCACATGGCCGGCAAGCCACTCCCACCTGGTCACATGGCTGGCAAGCCACTCCCACAAAGCAGGCCACACCTACAGAAGATGTTCTAAAAATTTTTTGAAACCCACCACCGGATGACTGTGATAAAGGGGGCAATATATATAAAAAAAACGCCTCAATCCGAAAGGAATGCAATATCTAACGTTCCCTTTTTCTTCCTCCTCCTCCTCCTCTCCCCCCTTTTTCTTAGGAAGCTTCAAGGGCCGGAATTCCTTGGAATCACTCCAAACCTCCCAGTCTGGCTTTGAATCCCCTCCGCCTCCCCTGAAGCCCCCTTTGCAGGATGACCCAGGTTCCCCTCCCAGGAGCAGGGCTTTGGGGCAGGTGGACGCGGCTTCCAGGGGCCCGGCCCCTTCCCCCCAGGATTTACCGCAGCGTCAGGGGGTCCTAGAAAGCAGCCCCTCGCCCCCTCGGCATCCCACCCAAAGGGACGACCGCTTCCTCCCGCTGACCGGCGAGGTAGATTACAGCTTCCTCGAGGAGTTAAGATTCGCGCAGGCTACCAATAGAGAACTGCCCGATGTCCCAAAAACAAGCTTTGGAAGGGCGAGTCCGCTTCCTTCGGGGAGCCAGGCGGGTAAGGAGAAGCGGGTAGCGGATCGACCGAGGGGGCCCAGCACCAGCCTAGCCGGCACTTTAGATGACCTTTGGGCCACCTATTTGGAGCGACAGAACCAGCGCCGGCAGCTGAAGCCCGCCGAAAGCAACCCGAGGACCGAGCTATCGCTGGTGGAGCGGCTGGACCGCCTGGCCAGGCTCCTACAGAACCCCCTCCGGCATTCGCTGGCCCTCGCCCGGGAGGACCAGAAGGAGCCCAGGAAGAAAATAGCGCGACTCGGCAGCCCTCGGGACAAAAAGATGGCCGCCCGAAAGAAAGCGCCGTCGCAGCCCAGTGCCGGAAAGTTGCAGGAGGCCCTCGCCGGCCCCAGCGGCGCCTGGCAGCCCAAGTCCAGCCGTCCGAAAACAGGACGCCCCGGGGCGAGGAACTGGGAGGAGTCCCTGTCCTCCCAGACGCCGAGCGAGACATCTTCCGACCGGCGGCCGGTGCGAGACACCAGCGTGACAACCGACGCGACCTCAGGATCCGAGGGGACGCGGATCGACAGCGAAAGCGCCACGCAGACGGAGGCCAGCGGCTCAGTGTCGACCATCAACACGGCCCGCTTGATCAGAGCCTTTGGGCAGGAGAGGGTGGAGGTGTCGCCCCGGTTGTCCCAGCTCTACGGCACCATCGACTTGCAAAAGACGCGCTCGGAGACCTGGACGAAGCGGGGCAGGAGAGCCAAGAGCGACGGCTACCCGAAAATGGTCCACATAGAGCAGAAAAGGAAAGAGGAGCAGGTAGGCGACCCGCGAGACGGGGATTGGCCTCTCCCCTAGAGGGGGCTTGCCCAACCTGGGCTCCTGGCAGGCGGAGAAGCCATCGGGGGGCTCTCTGAGCTTGACGGTTTTCTCTCTTTCTCTCTCTCTCTCTCTCATTTCTCTTCCTCTCTCTCTCATTTCTCTTTCTTTCTCATTTCTTTCTCTCTCTCTCTTTATCTCTCATTTCTCTTTCTCTCATTTCTCTCTTTCATTTCTCTTCCTCTCATTTCTCTCTCTCTCTCTCATTTCTCTCTCTTTCTTTCTTTCTCTCTCTCATTTCTCTTCCTCTCTCTCATTTCTCTTTCTCATTTCTTTCTCTCTCTCTCTCTTTATCTCTCATTTCTCTTTCTCATTTCTCTCTTTCATTTCTCTTCCTCTCATTTCTCTCTCTCTCTCTCATTTCTCTCTCTTTCTTTCTCTCTCTCTTTCTCTCTCATTTCTCTCTCTCTCATTTCTCTCTCTATCTCTCATTTCTCTTTCTCTCCCTCTCCTCTTTCTCTCATTTCTCTCTCTTTTCTCTCCCTCTCTCATTTCTCTCTCTTCCTCTCTCTCTCTTTCTCTCATTTCTCTTTCTCATTTCTCTCTTTCATTTCTCTTCCTCTCATTTCTCTCTCTCTCATTTCTCTTTCTCTCTCTCTCTCTTTATCTCTCATTTCTCTCTCTCTCTCTCTTTATCTCTCTCTTTATCTCTCATTTCTCTCTCATTTCTCTCTCTATCTCTCATTTCTCTTTCTCTCCCTCTCCTCTTTCTCTCATTTCTCTCTCTCTTTTCTCTTCCTCTCTCATTTCTCTCTCTTCCTCTCTCTCTCTCTTCTCTTCCTCTCTCATTTCTCTCTCTTCCTCTCTCTCTCTTTATCTCTCATTTCACTTTCTCATTTCTCTCTTTCATTTCTCTTCCTCTCATTTCTCTCTCTCTCTCTCTCATTTCTCTCTCTTTCTCTCTCTCTTTCTCTCTCATTTCTCTTTCTCTCTCTCTTTATCTCTCATTTCTCTCTCTCTTTCTCTCTCATTTCTCTTTCTCTCACTCTCCTCTTTCTCTCATTTCTCTCTCTTCCTCTCTCTCTCTCTCTCTTTCATTTCTCTTCCTCTCTTTCTCATTTCTCTCTTTCTCATTTTTCTCTCTCTCTCTTTATCTTTCATTTCTCTTTCTCTCTCTCTCTCATTTCTCTCTCATTTCTCTTCCTCTCTCATTTCTCTCTCTCATTTCTCTCTTTCTTTCTCTCTCTCTCTTTATCTCTCATTTCTCTTTCTTTCTCTCTCTCATTTCTCTCTCTCTCTTTTCTCTTCCTCTCTCTCATTTCTCTCTCTCATTTCTCTTCCTCGCTCTCTCATTTCTCTCTCTCTCCCCCCCGTCCCCCTTTTTACAAGTAGTCCTCGCCTTAACGACTGCCATGGAGCCCAAAATATTTACGTGGCTGAGAAATGCCTTCAGTCCGTTTTGCCCTGTTTGCTGGGAGGCAGAGGCAAATATTTTTCCCTTCTCTTCCTCCCCCAAACTCTAGGTGCCTCTTATACTCTGAAAAATACGGTAGTTGGGTCATGAAAAGTCTCCAAGAAAACAACTAAGTTCAGAGGGCACTAAGAGCCCCACAGTCCCCCTCCTCCTCCTCCTCCTCTTCCTCCTCCTCCCTGCAAACCCCCCCTCCCTTCTAGCACTGATGGCATTGCCTGGTAGGGCAACAAAACGTCTGCCAGAAAGCCACCAAGCTCCGAGAGCAGCAAGGACCCCACCGTCCTCCTCCTCCTCTTCCTCCTGTCCGCGAAGCCTTACTCCGCCCTCTGAAGTCTCCACCCTCCTCCTTTCTTTCAGCCCAGCCCGTCTTTCACGTCCTCCGATTCCGTCTCCAGCCTCGGGAGTTCCCGCGGGCCCAGCCCGGCCCTGAGCATCAAGCGGATGTCCCACAAGGCCGTCCAAGCAGGTGAGTCGCTTCGGTTTGCTTCCCTCTCGTCCCCCCATCCTCCTCCTCCTCCTCCTCCTCCTCTCACGCCTTCCCAGCGGAGATCGGACTTGCGCGGAGCAATCCCGGATCCTTCTCGGCGGAGTCGATCGTCGAGTTCGATTCTTCCCCGGGTTTCTCTTCTGGACGTTTCTTAGCCTTTTAAGGCGCTTCTGCACAAAAAGGGCCACGCCGTGGGTGCCGCTGAGCGACCGCCTCGCCTCGCCCTTTCGGCCGTCGCAAGGGGAGGCGAGCAGGGGTGAAATCAGCGCACCTCGGCTTACCGCTTGGCAAAGGGGAGCAGCCACCCCCACGCGCAGGGCCTTCCGAGGACGCGCAGAGCGCCATAAGCGAGAGGTGAGGGCATCCGGGCGGATGGGCGGAGCCTCCTGCCGCCACTGCTGACGGGTTCGCCTGAATCGGATGGAACCGGCTGAATTGCATCACTGGAATTTAAAAATCCATATTGGTCGCGAGAAGGAATGCCGGGGGTCCTCGACTCACGACCACAACGGAGCCCAACATTTCTGCTGCTAAGCGAGACGGTTGTTCAGCAGGTTTTGCCCCGTGTTGCAAATGGGTTTTGCCACGTTTGTTAAGGGAAGCTCCGCATTTCTCAAGCTGGGAACCTGGTTGTTAAGTGAATCTGGTTCTCTCTGTCTCTCTCCCTCTTCCTCCTTCTCCCTCTGTCTCTCCTTCACTCTCTCTCCCTCCTCTCCCTCTCTCTGTCTCTCCTTCCCTCTCTCTCTTCCTCCTCTCCCTCCCTCTTTCCCTCCCTCTTCCCTCTCTCCCTCCTTCCCTCTCTCTTCCTCCTCTCCCTCTCTCTGTCTCTCCTTCCCTCTCTCTCTTCCTCCTCTCTCTCCCTCCTCTCCCTCTCCCTCTCTGTTTCTTCTTCCCTCTCTCCCTCCCTCCCTCCCTCCTTCCCTCTCTCTCTCTTCCTCCTTCTCTCCCCCTCTCTCTGTCTCTCCCCTCTCTCTTTCCCTCCCTCCCTCCCTCTTCCTCCTTCCCTCTCTCCCTCCTCCCCCCCTCTCTCTATTTCTTCTTCCCTCTCTCTTCCTCCTTCCCTCCCTCCCTCTCCCTCCTTCCCTCTCTCTCTCTTCATCCTTCTCTCCCTCTCTGTCTCTCCTTCCCTCTCCCTCCCTCCCTCTCTCCCTCCTTCCCTCTCTTCTCTCCCTCTCTCTGTCTCTCCTTCCCTCTCCCTCCCTCCCTCCCTCCCCCTTTCCCTCCCTCCTTCTCTCTCCCTCTCCCTCCCTCCCTCTCTCCCTACTTCCCTCTCTCTTTCCCTCCCTCCTTCTCTCTCCCTCTCTCTTCCTCCTCTCCCCCTCTCTGTCTCTCCTTCCCTCTCCTTCCCTCTACCTCCCTCCCTCTCTCTTTTCCTCCTTCTCTCCCTCGCTTTCCCCCTCTTTCTCCCTCTCTTTCTCCCTCCCTCCCTCTCTCTCATATATAAGAACCACACTCGTAGACAAATGCAGATGTGGCTGACACGGTTGCAGTCACCCTGGGTGTCTTTTATTCGGCTTGTCGCTCACATGACCTTCCCTGGCCCTCTCCTCCCCCCCATCCCCAAAGGGCCCCCAAGAGCCCCTTGGCCCCCAACAGACACCAAGGTGCTCACCGCGTTTTCTTTTCACTGCCCCCTCCCCTCCCCAGGTGACTTTGAGATTGTGAACAGCGCAACCAGGAAGCACACTCGCGACGTGGGCTTGACTTTCCCCACCCCGACCCCAAGCCAAGCCACGCTCCACGGAGGGGCAAGGAGCAGAATGGAGCACGGGCTGGCTCAGCACCATGGGCTGCCGGCGGAAGACAAGGAGCAACAGACGTGGCAGCCGGGCGGCTTCCTGGAAGGGAGGAAGCCCAGAAGGAGCCGGTTGGAGTGGACGCAAGGTGTGTATGTGTGTGTGTGTGTGTGTGTATGCTTGTGGATTTGGGCTACGTTGCAAGAGCCAGTGTGGTGTGGCACTTATCACCCTCAAGAATCTCAAAAATGAGTAAGAACAAATCTCAAAAATGTTGGAAATGTCATCAGACGCCTGGTACTTACTACCATATGTGGTGGACTTGCTCGGAGGCCAAAAATTATTGGAGTATGATCCACACATGGTTGGACAAAATAACAGGAAAACATATAGATTTCAAACCCGAACTCTTCCTGCTTGGACTTACTTTAGAAACATTCGACAAAAATTTGAAATACCTAATTGTGAATATTTTGACAGCCGCTAGAATCGTCTTTGCAAAAAATTGGAGAAATGACAAATTACCATCACAGCAAGAAATTATTTATAAAATTATGGAATGTGCAGAGATGAATAAATTAACATTTGAAATTAGAGAGCAAGACAGTGAACAATTCTATGAAATTTGGAATAAATTTTATCAATGGCTGGAAACAAGATAGTCAAATGAAGGTTGAGGTATAATAATTGTAATATATATAAATATATTTGAACTAAAATATGTGATTTGATATGAATATGACTATGGAAGAGATGCACAGTTTGTAACCAACTGACACATTTTCTACAATTTGTAATGGAAGATGGAGTTTATGTTTTTTGTTTTTTGTTATATTTTTTTGTGTTTGTTCAAAAATAAAAATAAAAATTGTTTAAAAAAAAAAAAAAGAGCCAGTGTGGTGCAAGGCCAAAGCTGCTGGACTAGACGCCGGGCGACGGTGAGTTCTAGTTCTCTCTGGCTCTGAAAGCTGGTTGGGTTTTTGTTCTACATCTCTCTCTCTCTCTCTCCCTCTCTCTCACTCAGCCCAGCTCACCTCCTAAGGTGGTTGTGTTTGTAGAGAAAAGAGGAGGAGGTGGGAGCATTGAGTACACACACTGCCTTCATCGTCGTCTTTTAACGACCCCATAATCCCTTGCGGGGGCGGAACCTGGGCAACTGAATGCAGCTAGCAGAGTGTTTTCATGGCCGGATGCCTGACCTGTTGCCAGGGCGGAGTTGGGGTGTTTTTTTTAATTATTTTTTTTATTATGAATTTTTAAAAAAATTTTAAACACACAAAGACAAACAAAACACAATGCATACATAAAACGTTCCTCAACTTCGTTTGGCATGTTGTTTGGTTTTGCGCATCAATCTTTGCAATTGACGTAAAGTTCTATTGTTATTAATTTAATTTAATCTTATTTTATCCTGTTGTGTTTATATTATTATGATTTTTTACTTCTTCCGTGCACCGCCCTGAGTCCCACCAGGGAGATAGGGCAGTATAAAAATGCGATAGATAGATAGATAAATAATAAATAAATAAATAAATAAATAAATAAATAAATAAATAAATAAATAAATAAATATACAATCAACAGTTATCCATCAAACGTAGCTGAATATATCACTATCGTTGAGCAATATATATTTGATTACCATTAATATTCCTTCATTTTAAACAAATCTTTAATTTGTCATCATGGTATTATATATTGTCTACCCAACCGTTTCTGACTTTTTAAGAAAATTTATAATTTGGTAAGGGTTTTAACATTGGTTTTAGCACGGGTTTACTAATTTAATACTTTTTAATTGATATTTATTGTATTTTGTGTTTTTAAATGATGCCTGTGCGCCGCCCTGGGTCCTACCAAGGAGAAGGGCGGGGTATAAATTTAATAAAATAAATAAAAATAAATGTATACCGTATTTTTCTGAGTATAAGACGCACCTTTTTTCCTCTAAAAAGAGGCTGAAAATCTGGGTGCATCTTATACCTACCTACCTACTCTCTCTCTCTCCCTACCTACCTACTGCATTTCTCTCTCTCTCTCTATCCCTCTATCTACCTACCTACTTTAAAAAAAAATTGCCTCTTCAAAACCTGGGTGCGTCTTATACTCTGGTGCGTCTTATACTCCGGTGCGTCTTATACTCCGAAAAATACGGTAATTATAAACTGATGGAAACCTCCTGCGTATTTGTATTGTAAAACTAATAGAAGGAGATAGGGGAGGATGTAAAGTTCTATTGTTATTAAATGGACAATGAAGGACGTAAGGGAATACCTCCTGTCTAAAATGAAGGAATATTAACTGTAACTGAATATAGGATGCATAAGGATAGGGATGTATTTATTTATATAGGATCGATATTTAGTGACTCTGTATGTAATTGAAATATTGAAACACAAAAATCTTGTAACCATAGGACATCCTAGACATAACTGATGAGGATGTCATAAATTTATATGTTTGGTTTGTTTTCAAAAAAAGAAAAGAAAAGTGAGCAAAATTGAGGAATCCTTTATTTTGGGGGGTAAAAACTTTTTATTTTTAACATAAAAACAAATAAAAGCTTAAAACTCATTTTTTTCCATCTGGCTGGCCTGGCTTAGACTTTATTAACAAATTGTGGGGATTTTATTAAGGGTTTTTAGATGATTTTAAAGATGTTTTTAGCACGGGTTTAAATTTAATATATTTTATAGTAGTTATATTGTATTTTGTATTGTTTTGTATTGTTTTTAATATTTGCCTGTGCGTCGCCCTGAGTCCCTTCGGGGAGATAGGGAAGAGAGATAGGGGAGAGATGAAATGAATGAAAAAACATTATTCATTTTGTGCTTTGTACAACATGTCGTTCGGGCAAACATCAGTATTTAAAATCACAAACATATTTATCAATTATCCTTCCATTACATATATATATCACCTTATTTTCCATATAGTAGCATTATTATTTATCAAATCAGTCTTTTTCCATAGTTATTCAATATATAATCCTCAAGTTTTTCTTTTTTCCAACCATTGGTAAAACATATTCCATATTTCATAAAATTGTTCGTTCTCCTGCTCTGTAATTTCAAATGTTAATCTACTCATTTCTGCACATTCCATGATCTTACGAGTGACTTCTTCTTGGGAAGGTCATTTCTCACTTCTCCAGTTTTTTTGCAAATACAATTCTAGCGGCTGTCAAAACATTCACAATCGAATAGTTCATGTTTTTATCAAGTACTTCTGATGGAATTCCAAGGAAGAAAAGTTCAGGTTTAAAGTCTATGTGCTTTGGTAAGGCCACACTTGGAATACTGCATACAGTTTTGGTCACCACGATGTAGAAAAGACGTGGAGACTCTGGAAAGAGTGCAGAGAAGAGCAACCAAGATGATTAGGGGACTGGAGGATGAAACATATGAAGAACGGTTGCAGGAGCTGGGTATGTCTAGTTTGATGAAGAGAAGGACCAGGGGAGACATGATAGCAGTGTTCCGATATCTCAGAGGGTGCCACAAAGAAGAGGGAGTCAAGCTATTCTCCAAGGCACCTGGGGGCAGGACAAGAAGCAACGGGTGGAAACTAATCAAGGAGAGAAGCAACTTAGAACTAAGGAGAAATTTTCTGACAGTAAGAACAATTAACCTCTGGAACAGCTTGCCTCCAGAAGTTGTGAAGGCCCCAACCCTGGAAGTCTTTAAAAAGATGTTAAATAGCCATTTGTCTGAAATGGTATAAGGTTCCTGCCCACGCAGGGGGTTGGACTAGAAGACCTCCAAGGTCCCTTCCAACTCTGCTATTGTATTGTATTGTATTGTATTGCTTGTGGGTCATTTTCTCCAGCCATATGTGGATCATAATTGAGAAATCCTGATCGGTTGGACCTTCAGCCTGAATCCGAGGGCCGCTGCGAGCCCGAAAACCCTCCCCGCCAATCACAGTCGGCCATCTTGGCATGGACCACCGAAACTCACCGCCGTTGTTCTCTTTCCTCCCCTTCTCCCCCTCCCACCCAGGAGTGTCTTGGTTTGTCCCGGCAGCAGATCCCAAACCGGATCCCCTGGAAGAGGACGAGGGTGCCGGCTTCCTGCCCGGTCCGGTCCTGGCGTGGTCTGAGCCCCCACCCAGAGGGAAGCCCTGGCGGGAACCTCTCCGCGAACAGAATTGGCCGGAACGTCCCGGGGGCCTCCAGGTGCGTCTGGGAGTTCCAGCACCAGATGTTGAGAATGAGCCTCCCTCCCCTTGGGGGAAAATGACCTTGCAGGTAAAAGTCCAGGCTTCTGGCTTTGTCCCCTTCCCTCCCCTCCCCTTCAACTCCCCCATCCGTACTAGAGATCCCGGCGCCCAGGCGCAGCTCCTTTCCCGCTCAGCTGGAAGGACGTAACCTCCAATCCCTTCATCTAGGTAGCCTCTGACTCACTTACGGCTTGTTTAGTGACCGTCTGGAGTTAACAGCAGCCCTGACACAACGTCCCTTATGACCATTTTTTTCGCTCTTTGCGACCACCGGGTGGCGTTGCCCGCGGTCACGTGATCCAAAGTTGGCCGCAGTTTCCTATTTATGACGGTCGTTGCAGTATCCCCCAACCCCCGGGGAGGGGAGGGTGTCACGCGATTCTTTTTTGCGACCGTCTGACAAGGAAAGTCGACGGGGAAATCCAGATTCACTTAACAACCATGGGACTCACTTAACAAACGTGCGGCAGTGATCAAAGCGACCGATGACCGTCTTTGCAAGCTGTGGTGGTGCGGTGGTTGGAATGCAGCATTGCAGGCAAAAACCCTGCTGACTGCCAGGAGTTCGATCCTGATGGGCTCCAGGTGGACTCAGCCTTCCGTCCTTCCAAATGAGGACCCCGATGGTTGGGGGGAGAAGAGGCTGACTCTGTCAACCCCTTAGAGAGGACTAGAAAACCTTGTGAAGTGATATTTAAGTCTAAGTGCAATTGCTATTCCTTCCTTCCTTCCTTCCTTCCTTCCTTCCTTCCTTCCTTCCTTCCTTCCTTCCTTCCTTCCTGTTAAAATGCAGGATTGCAGGCTAACCCTGCCCACTGCGAGGCGTTTG
>CM077648.1:1121140-1130418 GCA_039707465.1 Rhabdophis nuchalis
TTTTAAAATAAAGAACATTAATTGTTCAATGCACACTTAAGGACCTCGTGGTAGTGTAAATGTAAAGGTTCCCCTCGCACATCTGTGCCAGTCGTTCCTGACTCTAGGGGGCGGTGCTCATCTCCCCTGCAAAGCCCAAGAACCAGCGCTGTCCGAAAACGTCTCTGTGGTCATGTGGCCGGCATGGCTCAACGGCCGAAGGCGCACGGAACGCTTGTTCCCTTCCCACCAAAGGTGGTTCCTGTTTTTCTACTTGCATTTTTTACCTGCTTTCGAACTGCTAGGTTGGCAGAAGCTGGGACAAGTCACAGGAGCTCCCTCCGTTACGCGGCGCTGGGGATTCGAACCGCCGAAATGCCGACCTCCCTGATCGACAAGCTCAGCGTCTTCGCCCCTGAGCCACTGCAGTAACAGACCTGCAGTGAACGTTGCTTGTTTCTGGCCCAGGCAGTATTTTTAACCTGTTTGGGTGTTTTAAATTTTACGGCGTGCCTTCTTTTCATGGCCTAGAGGTGGAGCTCTCGCCTCCCAAGCAGGAGGTGGTGAGTTCGATCCTAGGTGGAGGCAGATGTAGGGTCTCCTGCTTTGGGCAGGGGGTTGGGCTAGATGACCTGCAAGGTCCCTTCCGACTCTATGAACCTGTTAATTCTTCCATGCTCCTGGCAGAAAGAAGCCATCTCTCTCTCTCTCTCTCTCTCTCTCTCTCTCTCGGCTTGGCATCTTGAGCGCTGCCCCTCCTTGCCATAAACGGAAGCCCACCTGGGCAGGTGGGATCGCTCCCCCTCTTAAATCCGCTTCCCGCTTTCTCTTCCCTGGGCCAGCATCTACGAGCAGCTGCCCGAGGTGCGAAAGAGACGGGAGGAAGCCAAGAGAAAATCGGAATATTCCACCAACCGCCTGAAGGCCCAGCTGTACAAAACGGTGGGTGCCCCTTTTCCCCTCCCTCCCTCCCTCCACTGGGGTCCTCCTCCTCCTCCTCCTCCTCCTCGGGAAGCAGGTCAGAGGTGGATTCGGAGCAGGCAAGGCAGGGGATCATGGACTTTGGGGGTGGGGGGGGCGTAGTAGCCACGAGCTCCTTGGGGTCCCCAATCTGGACGCAGGCAGCATCTTTAAAAAAAAACCGTGAACTCAGAGCCGTTTGCAGGGGGCCGCAGACTGACCGACACCAGGCAGGAACTCCTCGGGGGGAGAACGGCCGTATGTCTGAAGCAGCAGGGCATAAAACGAGAGAGAGATTTGAGCTTCCCAGGAGAAATGCTGGGTTTAATCCTGGCCAAAGAAAGGAGCATCCACAGAGCCCTTGGGGGGGGAAAGGAAGTGCCTGAACCACTAGGGGGCAGCAGAGCCTTCTTCTTTCTCTCTTTCCCTCTCTTCTCTCTCTTCTTCCTTTCCTTTCTCTTCTCCCTCCTCTCTTTCTTTCTTTCTTTCCTCTCAACTTTCCTCTTTTCTCTTGCTTTCTCTGCCTCATTTCTCTTCTCTTTCCTTCCTTCTCCTTTCTCTTTCTCTCCCCCCACTTTCCTTCCTCTTTCCTTCCTCTTCTTTCTTTCTCTTCCCTTCCTTCTTCTCTTTCTCTTCCCTTCCCTCCTTCCTTCTCCTTTCTCTCCTCTTTCTTTTTCTTTCTCTCTCCCCACTTTCCTTCCTCTTTCCTTCCTTTTCTTTCTTTCTCTCCCGCCTTTCTCTTTTCTTCCCTTCCTATAATAATATTTAAATATTATTAAATTAAATTCCTCCTTCTCTTTCTCTTCCTTCTCCTTTCTCTTCTCTTTCTCCCTCCCCACACCCTCTTTTTTTTCTTTCTCTCCCCCCTTTCTCTTTTCTTCCCTTCCTTCCTTCTCTCTCATCTGTTCCCTCCTTCCTTTTCCTTTCTCTCCCCTTCCCTCCTTCCTTCCTTCCTTCCTTCCTTCCTTCCTTCCTTCCTTTCTTTCTTTCTTTCTTTCTTTCTTTCTTTCTTTCTTTCTTTCTCTCTCCACTCGTCTTCCTCTATTTTCTTTTTCTCTTTCCTCCTTCTTTCTTTCTTTCTTTCTTTCTTTCTTTCTTTCTTTCTTTCTTTCTTTCTTTCTTTCTTTCTTCTCTCTCTCGTGTGTGTGTGAGAGAGAAAGACAGACAGATAGACAGAAAGAGACGGGGTTGGGTGGTAACCCATCCCAAGCAGTTACTACAAGTTGGCTTTTCCTCTACCTGTGCCTCCCCACCACCATATAAACCCACTCTGCACTGTTTTTTTTTGAGGGGGGGGGTGTCACTTCTTCCTTCTACTCCCACCGCCAACATTAATCTGGCCCCTGCCCTGTCCTCTTAGGGCAGGGATGTCCAAACTTGGGAACTTTAAGACTTGTGGACTTCAACTCCCAGAATTCCCCAGCCAGCATAGCTGGCTGGGGAATTCTGGGAGTTGAAGTCCACAAGTCTTAAAGTTCCCAAGTTTGGACATCCCTGTCTTAGGGCAAAGGGCCCAAGGGGGCTTCCTCTGATTTGGGGGCGTCCATTCCCCCCTTGCAAGTTCCTTCTTCTCTTTTCCAACAGAAAATCACCAATCGTGTCTTGGGAAGGAAAGTGCCCTGGGAATGAGGAGGAAAGAAGAAGAAAAAAAACCACACCACCCCCAGGGCGACGGACGTCCTGTTTAATAAACCTTATCGCACAAAGTAGGGTTTTTAACCTCTTTTTTAACCTTTTTTTAAAAAAAATAAATAAATTTACGAACTTGTGCCTACGCCGTAGACTCCTCGGGAAGTTTCCCTCCTGACGCCCCTTAGATTTCCCTGACCTTCACTGGGGCTGGGGGCTTCCCTCCCCCTGTTCCTCCCTCCCCTCCTCAAATCATGATCCAGCCTTGTGTTTTCAAGCCCATGTATTGAAGATTTAAAAAAATAAATAAATCAAGAAACGATTTTTTTTTTCATATCCTGCCCGCCTTCCTGCGGATCAAGGCTTTGTCGAATTAATTAATTGATTGATTGATTGATTGATCGAATTAATGGATCGCGCATCAAATGGGTGGTTTTGTGTGTTGAAAGCACCTTTTGTTATTTATATATACGTGTGTGTGTGTATTTCAGGTACTTTGTGTCACTGAAGATTGGAAGATCACTCTGCATTTTTTAATGTCTCTAGGGTGGCGGTGGGAAATTAAAATATCGTACAATATCCCTTCTTCCTGATAACTTCCATTGAGCGTTTTTGTCAGCTGTCAAGTCACAGTTGGGTGGACTCCAATTCCCAGAATTCCAAGCTGCCTGGGCCAAGGCCTCTTCAACCTTAGCAACCCTAACATAGGTGGACTCCAACTCCCAGAATTCCAAGCAGCCTGGGCCAAGGCCTCAACCTTAGCAGCTTTAAGATAGGTGGACTCCAACTCCCAGAATTCCAAGCAACATGGGGCAAGGCCTCTTTCCTCACCCTTAGAAACTCTAAGATAGGTGGACTCCAACTCCCAGAATTCCAAGCAACACGGGGCAAGGCCTCTTTCTTCAACCTTAGAAACTCTTAAGATGGGTGAACTCCAACTCCCAGAATTCCAAGCAGGCTAGGCCAAGGCCTCTTCAACCTTAGCAACTCTAACATAGGTGGGCTTCAGCTCCCAGAATTCCAAGCAGCCTGGGCCAAGGCCTCAACCTTAGCAGCTTTAAGATGGATGGACTCCAACTCCCAGAATTCCAAGCAGGCTAGGCCAAGGCCTCTTCAACCTTAGCAACTCTTAACATAGTTGGCCTCCAACTCCCAGAATTCCAAGCAGCCTGGGCCAAGGCCTCAACCTTAGCAGCTTTAAGATGGGTGGACTCCAACTCCCAGAATTCCAAGCAGGCTAGGCCAAGGCCTCTTCAACCTTAGCAACTCTTAACATAGTTGGACTTCAGCTCCCAGAATTCCAAGCAGCCTGGGCCAAGGCCTCAACCTTAGCAGCTTTAAGATGGATGGACTCCAACTCCCAGAATTCCAAGCAGGCTAGGCCAAGGCCTCTTCAACCTTAGCAACTCTTAACATAGTTGGCCTCCAACTCCCAGAATTCCAAGCAGCCTGGGCCAAGGCCTCAACCTTAGCAGCTTTAAGATGGATGGACTCCAATTCCCGAATTCCAAGCAGGCTAGGCCAAGGCCTCTTCAACCTTAGCAACTCTAACATAGTTGGACTTCAGCTCCCAGAATTCCAAGCAGCCTGGGCCAAGGCCTCAACCTTAGCAGCTTTAAGATGGGTGGACTCCAACTCCCAGAATTCCAAGCAGGCTAGGCCAAGGCCTCTTCAACCTTAGCAACTCTAACATAGGTGGACTTCAGCTCCCAGAATTCCAAGCAGCCTGGGCCAAGGCCTCAACCTTAGCAGCTTTAAGATGGGTGGACTTCAGTTCCCAGAATTCCAAGCAGCCTGGGCCAAGGCCTCAACCTTAGCAGCTTTAAGATGGGTGGACTCCAACTCCCAGAATTCCAAGCAGCCTGGGCCAAGGCCTCAACCTTAGCAGCTTTAAGATGGGTGGACTCCAACTCCCACAATTCCAAGCAGGCTAGGCCAAGGCCTCTTCAACCTTAGCAACCCTAACATAGTTGGACTCCAACTCCAGAATTCCAAGCAGCCTGGGCCAAGGCCTCAACCTTAGCAGCTTTAAGATGGGTGGACTTCAGTTCCCAGAATTCCAAGCAGGCTAGGCCAAGGCCTCTTCACCCTTAGCAACTCTAACAGGTGGGCTTCAGTTCCCAGAATTCCAAGCAGGCTAGGCCAAGGCCTCTTCAACCTTAGCAACTCTAACATATGTGGACTTCAGCTCCCAGAATTCCAAGCAGCCTGAGCCAAGGCCTCAACCTTAGCAGCTTTAAGATGGGTGGACTCCAACTCCCAGAATTCCAAGCAGGCTAGGCCAAGGCCTCTTCAACCTTAGCAACTCTAACATAGTTGGACTTCAGCTCCCAGAATTCCAAGCAGGCTAGGCCAAGGCCTCTTCAACCTTAGCAACTCTAACATATGTGGACTTCAGCTCCCAGAATTCCAAGCAGCCTGGGCCAAGGCCTCAACCTTAGCAGCTTTAAGATGGGTGGACTCCAACTCCCAGAATTCCAAGCAGGCTAGGCCAAGGCCTCTTCAACCTTAGCAACTCTAACATATGTGGACTTCAGCTCCCAGATTTCCAAGCAGCCTGGGCCAAGGCCGCTGTGGAATTCTGGGAGTTGAAGTCCACCCATCTTCAAAGCTGCTAAGGTTGAGAAACGCTGCCTTAATAAGGAGATCTGGAGAGTAGGCCGTTGTGAAACACGCACACTGTGAGACCAACGCCCTACACAAACCCACACACGTGCGCCTACACACCCCTGCTTCCCTTCCAGCTGCCGCTTCCGTTTCTCACTCTGTCTCCCTTCCTTCCTTCCTCCCTCCCTCCCTCCCTCGTTCTTTTTCGCTGCCTGGTTGCAATTCTGCAATCCGGTGGCTCTTTGAGTCAGAGGGTGTTTCCTCCCCCCCCCCTTGAACCCTGAACAACGGCCAAACATAGCTGCCTTGCCCTGCACACACACAACACACACCCATGTGTGTTGCCGAAAAAGCTCTCCAACGGGACAGAATCCCAAATTAGCCCAGGACTCTGTCGAGTCAGCAAAACACAAGAAGCTTTGGCCTCTCGGGGCGTGGATTTGAACTAGGAAAGTCGCTTCTGGGTCAGTCCTCAACTTACGGCCACCATGGAGCACCCCACCCCAAAATCCCGGTTGATAAGCACAACAGTCATCGGGGCCGTGGGTTTCTGAAGAGCTGAAAAAGCTCCTTGGATGAATGAGAAGATGAATTTTCTTCCCCTTGTATGATCTTTCCTGTCACCGTTGTTAAGCGAGTCCTTGCAGGGGTGAAGTTAATAACGCGGTTGTTAAGCGAATCGGACTCTTTACCCCCCCCCCCCCCCCATTGACTGCCCGTCAGAAGGTGGCCAAAGGGAATCGCGTGATCCCAGGGACACCGTATCCGTCGTAAATATGAACCTGTTGCCGAGCGTCTGAATTTTGAGACGGTCGTAAGTGTGAAAAACGGTCATGTCGCTTTTTTCAATGCCGTTGCCAGTTTGAACAGTTGCTAAATCAACGGCTGCAGTTCATTTAGTGACCGACGTCACAACGACCCTAAACAATGACGTTTCCCACTCATCCCCATGTTCACGTGATCAAAATTTGGGTATTTGGCAACTGGCATGTACCTGTGACAGTTTCATGTCCCAGAGTCATGTGATCTCTCCTTTTGTGACCTCTTGACAGGCAAAGTGAACTTAACAACTGTTTTGCTATATCGATCAGAATAGAGCTGGAAGGGGACCTTGGAGGTCTTCTAATCCAGCCCCCTTGCTCAAGCAGGAGAGCCTTACAGAATAACAGAGCTGGAAGGGACCTCGGAGGTCTTCTAGTCCAGCCCCTTGCTCAAGCAGGAGAGCCTTACAGAATAACAGAGCTGGAAGGGGACTTCGGAGGTCTTCTAGTCCAGCCCCCTTGCTCAAGCAGGAGAGCCTTACAGAATAACAGAGCTGGAAGGGACCTTGGAGGTCTTCTAGTCCAGCCCCCTTGCTCAAGCAGGAGAGCCTTACAGAATAACAGAGTTGGAAGGGACCTTGGAGGTCTTCTAGTCCAGCCCCTTGCTCAAGCAGGAGAGCCTTACAGAATAACAGAGTTGGAAGGACCTTGGAGGTCTTCTAGTCCAGCCCCCTTGCTGATGGAGCACCCACCACTTCTGGTGGCAAGCTGTCCTCACTTCACTTTGCCAACTAAACAATTGCAGCAATCCACTTAACGACCGCAGCGGGAAAGGTCGTAAAATGGATCAAACCTCCTTAACGACTGCCTGGTGTAACTACGGAAATGTTGGCCTCCGGTGCGGCCATGCTTCAAGGACTTCGGGGAAGAAGCAAAACGATTTCTGAAAATAAGAGAACAGTGTAAAATTCTGTTTTTTTTAACTCAGTGGGTTTTCTCACCAGGGTGGAAGTTTGTTTTCTGAATAAAGGAACTGCGGTTTGGAACGAAATGATGACTGTGGGTTTTATAGAAGACCAAAAATGACCTGATTGTTATGACTACGTGAATCAGTTCTCCAACTGTCCGTCAAAGGCACCAAACAATGGACAGTTGAGGCTTCTTCCTTAACAATTTAAAATGCTGAACTGGCATTTTTTTCAAACTTCTTGCTCAAGAATGCAGCGTCTAGGGAGTTTTGTTTGTGCTGAAAAGCTAAATAGCTTTTTTCAAATATTGGAAGACCGCTATCCTGTCTCCCCTGGTCCTTCTTTTCATTCAACTAGGGCAGGGGTCTGCAAAGTTGGCTCTTTTAAGACTGGTGGACTTCAATTCCCAGAATTCCCCAGCCAGCTATGCTCTCAGGAACTCCAGGAACTCTGGGAGTTGAAGTCCACCAGTCTTAAAAGAGCCGACTTTGCAGACCCCTGAATTAGGCCAATGATGGCGAACCTTTTGGAGACCGAGTGCCCGAACTGCAACCCAAAACCCACTTATATATTGCAAAGTGCCAACACGGCAATTTAACCTGAGTAATGAGGTTTTACTACCTAAAATAATGATAAGCACCGCAGAGTGCAGCTAAGTGTTCTAAGAAAAACATGATAAATGCACTTTTCTGCTTTTGAAATATTATTTCTCTTTCCCTCCCTCTCTCTTCTCCCCTCTCTTCTGCTCCCTTTCTCCTCCCCCTCCCCTCTCTCTCTTTCCCTCCCTCTCTGTCTCTTCCTCTTCCTCTCTGTCTCCCCACTCTCTCTTTTGCTCCCTTCCCCTCTCTCTTTCTCTCCTCCCTCTCTTTCCCTCCCTCTCTGTCCCTCTCTTTTTCTCTCTTTCCCTTCCTCTCCTCCTTCTCTCTTTGCTCCCTCCCCCCCTCTCTTTCTCTCTCTCTTTCTCTCTCTCTCTCTCTCTCTCTCCCCCCCCCTGTGGGTGAAACACAATGGACCTTGGCTGGGGTGATGGCACACATGCCCACAGAGAGAGCTCTGAGTGCCATAGGTTCGCCATCCCTGACTAGACCTACCCAGTTCCTGCCACCGTTCCTTGTATGTTTTAGCCTCCAGTCCCCTAGTCCTCTTGGTTGCTCTTCTCTGCACTCTTTCTAGACTCATCTGGTGGCAAGCTGTTCCAGAGGTTATTGTTCTAACTGCCAGGAAATTCCTCCTCAGTTCTCAGTTGCTTCTCTCCTTGATTAGTTTCAACCCATTGCTTCTTGTTCTACTCTCAGGTGCCTTGGAGAATAGCTTGACTCCCTCTTCTTTGGGGCAACCCCTGAGATATTGGGAGGCTGCTATCCTGTCTCCCCTGGTCCTTCTTTTCATTCAACTAGACCTACCCAGTTCCTGCAACCGTTCTGCCTATGTTTTAGCCCCCAGTCCTCTAACCATCTTGTTGCTCTTCTCTGCACTTTTTCTGGAGTCTTCTGGTGGCAAGCTGTTCCACTGGTTAATTGTCCTCATTGTCAGGAAATGTCTCCTTAGTTCCAGGTTGAATCTCTCCTTCTTCCTTCTCTGGCCTTGGAGAATAGCTTGACCCCTTCCTCCTCTCTGGGCAGCCCCTCAAATCTTGGGAGATGCTCTCCTGTCTCCCCTGGTCCTTCTCTTCCCTAGACTGGCAAGCTGCCTGCTTCTTCTTCCATGGGGCAAACTGAGTGGCCCTTGTCTTTGGCACTTTAGGAGAGGTGGACTTCATCTCCCAGAATCCCACAGCCTTCCCTGCAAAGATCTCTTGCAAAGTTGGTTAAAGATCCTCCTCCTCCTCTTCCTCCTCCTCCTCTTCCTCCTCCTCCTCCTCCCCCTCCTCCTCCCCTCTCCTCTCTCCTCCTCCTCCTCCTTCCTCCTCTCCTTCCTCCTCCCTCCTCCCCCTCCTCCCTCCTCCTCCTCCTCCTCCTCCTCCTCCCTCCTCCTCCTCCCTCTCCTCTCTCCTCCTCCTCTTCCTCCTCCTCCTCCCTCTTCCTCCTCCTCCTCCTTCCTCCTCCTCCTCTTCCTCCTCCTCCTCCCTCTCCTCCTCCTCCTCCCTCTCCTCCTCCTCCTCCTCCTCTTCCCTCCTCCTCCTCCCTCTCCTCCTCCTCCTCTTCCTCCTCCTCCTCCCTCTCCTCCTCCTCCTCCCTCTCCTCCGCCTCCTCTTCCTCCTCCTCCTCTTCCTCCTCCTCCTCTTCCTCCTCCTCCTCCCTCTCCTCCTCCTCCTCTTCCTCCTCCTCCCTCTCCTCCTCCTCCTCCTCCCTCTCCTCCTCCTCTCCTCCTCCCTCCCTCTCCTCCTCCTCCTCTTCCTCCTCCTCCTCCCTCCTCCTCCTCCTCCTCCTCCCTC
>CM077648.1:1130518-1135518 GCA_039707465.1 Rhabdophis nuchalis
TAGATAGATAGATGATAGAGAAAGAGAAAGATAGATAGGTAGATAGATGATAGAGAGAGATGAGAGAGAGAGAGAGAGATAGATAAAAGATGGATAGAGAGAGAGTTTTAGATAGATAGATTGATAGAGAGAGAGAATTAGAGCAATAGAGATAGATAGATAGATAGATAGATAGATAGATGATAGAGATAGATGATAGAGAAAGAGAAAGATAGATAGGTAGATAGATGATAGAGAGAGATGAGAAAGAGAGAAAGAGATAGATAAAAGATGGATAGAGAGAGAGAGTTTTAGATAGATAGATTGATAGAGAGAGAGAATTAGAGCAATAGAGATAGATAGATAGATAGATAGATAGATAGATAGATAGATAGATAGATAGATAGATGATAGAGATAGATGATAGAGAAAGAGAAAGATAGATAGGTAGATAGATGATAGAGAGAGATGAGAAAGAGAGAAAGAGATAGATAAAAGATGGATAGAGAGAGAGAGTTTTAGATAGATAGATTGATAGAGAGAGAGAGAGAGAATTAGAGCAATAGAGATAGATAGATAGAGATGAAAAGGCCCTGCCTGGGAAGATGGCTGTTGTAGTCCAGTCTTCCGAAAGGGGAGCTGTGGGAGGGGGCTCAGAGCTGCCCCTGGGGGCCCGAGGGGGCCCGAGGGATCCTACCTGAGGAGGCCTCCTGGGTGGACTCTTCTGGCTTGAGCAGCTTCTGGAGCTTCTTCTTCAAAACCTTTTTCTTGATGATTTTGACTCGGATGGGCTTCTTCGGAGCTGGAAGGAAGTAAAACCACACAGCAGGTCAGTTTCCTTTCCACAATTAATCTCCTCTCTCTCTCTCTCTCTCATCTCTCTCTTATCTATCTATCTATCTAATTTATGCATACATGCAATCTATCAACCCACCCCTCCCCCTCTCTGTTGATCAGTCTGTCTATCATCTATTGTCTATCATTATCTAATCTCTCTCTCTCCCATCCATCCATTCATCCATCTACTGTATCTATGTATCTACTGTATCTCTCATCTATCTATCTATCTATCTATCTATCTATCTATCTATCTATCTATCTATCTATCTATCTATCTATCATCTACCTACCTACCTACCTACCTACCTACCTACCTACCTACCTACCTACCTATCTATCTATCTATCTATCTATCTATCTATCCTATCATTCCTATCATTCCTATCTATCTATCTATCTATCTATCTATCTATCTATCTATCTATCTATCTATCTATCTATCTATCTATCTATCTATCTATCTATCTATCTATCTATCTATCTATCTATCTCTAACACACTTGGATTATATTCACAGAGGTTCTTGACGTTTAGTGGGTGGCAGTTGATACTATTTGCCAGCTGTTGTAACCTGCTCGGAGACGCTGTGAGACGCTCTTACATATCGACTGGCCGGCTGAGGACGAGCTGAGTTCTCCCCTCGCTGCCTGTGGCACGCGCCCCGTTTCTTATGCGCCTGGTCTCAGGACACCCCTGCCATGCTAATTCCCCCTGCGCCCTGCTTTCCAAGGGGAAGGGGGCAGCCGATGCCCTCCACCCCAAAACCACCCCAAACCCCCCTTTGCACCCCACCACACTCCCCATCGTCTCTGCAGCTCCGGTACCTTTGCTGTCCCGTGGGCTCTCAGTGGAGACCTTCAGTCTTGGGGCGCCGCTGGGGGACGGTGGCGCCTCCCGATCCTCTTCAGCCCTGGGCAGACTTGGGGAGACTTGGGGGGGCTCCGTGGGCCCCGGCCCTTCTCCTTCTGCGGGAACCGAAGGCGAGGCCAACCGGGGGGCAGGAGTGGTCCGGTTGGCTTCGGGCTCCCCGGGCATCTCCACGGAGGGTCCAGGGGTGAGTGAAAGGGCGCGTCCGGCCACAGAGGGGGCCCAAGCGAGGTGGGAAAGGGCCAGGAGGGTGGTGGGGACCCACAGCAGCATATTTGGGGGGGGGGTGAGCTGAGCCGAGCCTCACGATCTACAGGTCTTGCTCTTCCGAGCTTCCCCGGGCTTCTTCTTCTCGCTGGGAATCTCAGCAGCTAAATAGCATCCTGCAGTCTGGCATGCCTTGATGTTCCCCTACGGGTACCGCATTGTCGGGAATAGCTGGGACCAGAGAAACACACAAGCACACGCACACACACACACACACTCACAACAACGCAGACAGATATACAAGCAGGCAGCCCCCCCCCTTCCCCCCCCCCTCCTTTGGCCTCCTGCCTGTCAGCTTCCTTGGCTTGGCTGCTTGCTCCGTTTCTTCTCTGAATGGGGCAGTGACTGCTGCGTTGATCCTCCCTGGGGGAATCCCTTTGAAGCTGTTCTTCTTGGGGGACCCCCCCCCCCCACAACACCCCTCCCCTTCGCACCTACCCACCCACCCACCCCTGGCTTTGGGGGTTTGCATTAGAGTTTTGGTTTGGAGTCTTTTCTTCTCTTCTTTTCTCTTCTCTTCTTGTTTTATATCTTCTCTTCTCTCTCTTCTCTTTCCCTCCCCTCTTCCCCTTCTCCTTTTCTTCTGTTCCCTTTTCTTTTCTTTTCTCTCCTCTTCTTGTTTTATCTCTTCTCTTCTCTCCTCTCCTCTCCTCTTCTCTTCCTTTCCCTTCCCTTCCATCCCATCCCATCATTTCTCTTCTCTTCTCTTCTCTTCTATTCTATTCTATTCCATTTCATGCCATTCCATTTTCTCTTCTCTTCTCTTCTCTCTCTCTTCTCTTCTCTTCTCTTCTCTTCTCTTCTCTTCTCTTCTATTCTCTTCTATTCTATTCTATTCCATTTCATGCCATTCCATTTTCTCTTCTCTTCTCTTCTCTTCTCTTCTCTTCTCTTCTCTTCTCTTCCTTTCCCTTCCCTCCCTCCCATCCCATCCCATCATTTCTCTTCTCTTCTCTTCTCTTCTCTTCTCTTCTCTTCTCTTTCTCTTCTCTTCTCTTCTCTTCTCTTCTCTTCTCTTCTCTTCTCTTCTCTTCTCTTCTCTTCTCTTCCTTTCCCTTCCCTTCCCTCCCATCCCATCCCATCATTTCTCTTCTCTTCTCTTCTCTTCCTTTCCCTTCCCTCCCATCCCATCCCATCATTTCTCTTCTCTTCCCCATCCATCCCCTCCTTTCCCCCCTTCCCCTCTTCTTTCCCCTTCCCTTCCTTTCTCTTCTTGTTTTATATCTTCTCTTCCCCTTCCCCTTCCATCTCCTCCCCTCCCCTCTGGACAAAACATCAGTCAATGTGGAAAGCAGATGCCACCCCCCCCAACCCACCCCCACCCTTACAACAGTAAGGGACAGGGTCATGAGACACAGGCATCTCATGACCCATCTATTTAACATCATCAGGGCTAGAAGGGAGTGGGATTTGCAGGGAGGAGGAAGAGGAGGAAAAAGACTGTGGGGGTCCTTGGTGGTCTCTGAGCTTGGCTGTTTTCTTGCAGACGTTTCATGACCCAACTAGGGAACGTCATCCCTGAGGCTTGCGGAGAGGAGGAGGAGGAGGAGGAAGAGGAGGTGGAGGTGGAGGACTGTGGTATCCTTGGTGCTCTCTGAGGTTGGCGGCTTTCTGGCAGACGTTTCATGACCCAAGAACATAATGCCATCCATGCTTTGTGATATTACTGTACTACTGTATTACAGTATTAATGACGTTCCCTAGTTGGGTCATGAAACGTCTGCAAGGAAACCACCCAGCTCAGAGGGCACCAAAGACCCCCACAGTCATCGTCATCCTCCTCCTCCTCCTCTCCACAAACCCCACTCCTTTCTAGCACTGATGACGTTCCCTAGTTGGGTCATGAAATGTCTGCAAGAAAACCACTAGGTTTAGAGAGCACTAAGGACTCCACAGTCATCGTCGTCGTCATCGTCGTCATCCTCCTCCTCCTCCTTCTCTCTGCAAAACCCCACTCCAGAAATACCACTTGGTTCTAGCACTGATGATGTTCCCTAGTTGGGTCATGAAATGTCTGCAAGAAAACCACCCAGCTCAGAGAGTACCCAGGACCCCTCAGTCATTCTCTCCTCCTCCTCTTCCTTTTCTCCTCCTCCTCCTCTTCTTCTCCTTCTTCCTCCTCTTCTTCCTCCCGCCTTCTCTCCCTTCTAGCACTGATGACGTTCCCTAGTTGGGTCATGAAACGTCTGTCAGGAAACCACCCAGCTCAGAGGGCACCAAGGACGCCCCCCCGTCCCCCCCCAGTTCAACCCTGGGCTTTCCTTGTTCAAAAAGCAGGGGGAAGCTTTCCTGGCCGTTCCTGATCCAAACACATCCTGGACTGATCATGGACGCTTCTTAAGGCTCCCTTCCTTTGGGAATACAATTGTCAACGACTCGGAGAGCATCCAAGATTTCCGGATTCCGGAAAATGGAGCGGCTTTTTTTTTTTGGCAAAAGGCCGCTAAGATTCTGTTTCTAAGAAAGTTTTTTTTTTAATTGAAAAAGTTTTTCACCAACAAATTTCCCTCCCTTCTTCCCCCAACATAAAAAACATAAATCAATACAAATATTATATCCCTTTGCCCTCCTCCACCAACATAAACTGCATGAATCAGGGCCAGATATTATACCCTTCCCCCCCCCTCTTTCAACCTAGAGTACATAAACCAAGTACCAATATAATTCCCTCCCATACCCTCCCTAACCCTCCCCTTCCCCCCCAACCCCTTGACTTCCGCTATATGCAACCCTAGTAATTCCAAACACAATATATGTTATTCATTCCCATCATATTCTACTCCCTGCTGACTACCTTATTCATCTAATCTCCCTCAGCTAAAAGCTACACAATATTTTCTAGTCTGATACTTGTTTTGTATATAATCAATCCACTTTTTCCACTCCTGTGCATAAGTCTCTTGCATCTGGTCCTTTAAAAAGCTGAAATTTTCGCCATTTCAGAAAATCCAGCCATCTTCTGTGTCCATTGGTCTATAGTAGGCAAAACATCTTTCTTCCAGTGCTGGGCAACCAGCAGTCTAGCTGCTGTCACCATATACAGAATC